>JACXGI010004817.1:0-51012 GCA_016801175.1 Esox masquinongy
TGTATTTACTGCTGTGATTGAAAATGTTTGCAAAATCTGTGTATAAGCCGCAGTTTATAAACGGCGGTATTTGGCAATTCTCTGTCCTACCATAAGAAACACACATATTAAAAAATATATTTTAAAACATTCAATAATAAAATAAGATTTTCTTTACAAATAGCGATCGATTGTATTCATTGTCGCTAATTGGCTAGCCAGGTAATATTCATTTTATATAATGTATTTTACTTTTCCTGTTACATTTTTATTCTATGCATAATTGCACGCTATATAAGAAGCTTGCCAATTAATTGTACAACAAAGGAGATTCTCAACGACTATATCATGAAAACAGTACCTATATAGCCGTGTTTGTTTAGGAAGAAGGGTTGACACATCTCTCCCTATCTAGAATATCTAGGCTCTGATCTTTTATCGTATCGCTCACTCATCCATTGAAGTCAGTCTTTCATTTCGGGGTGATTAGCGCCTGCCTGGGTACCAACTACAACTCGTGTGCTTTTGGCTGATTAGGAATACAGGATAACAACAAACAGCAGGTTAAATAGTTTTCAGTTTGTTAATTTAGAATTCTGACAAAGGAAGAATGTATATTTATAAATATACACATATTTATGACAAGTCATGGAAGGAGGAGGGTTTAGCTTTCAAAAATGCATTTTTTTAATTACAAACTCAAACGCCAATTGGCTTAAGCCAGGGGTGTCCAAACAATTCCATGGAGGGCCGAGTGTCTGCAGGTTTTCGCTCTCACCTTGTACTAGATTGACTAATTAGGGTACTAATTGGTTAGTTTCTACCCTCACCTGGTTGTGTTGGTGAACTGGGAACCAATTTATGGAAAAAACCAAAAACCCTCAGACACTCGGCCCTCCGTGGAACTGTTTGGACACCCCTGGCTTAGGCATTTGACGGATTTAGTGCTAATGAACCCCAGACAGTCAGATACTTATTTGTACTTCCTGTTCATGCGAAAAGATTCTTGAAAGACCAGTGCTCTCTACCGGATAAGTCAATAAATACATACACGTATACACGTGTATGTATTTATTCACTAATCCTGTAGAGGGCGCTGGTCTCTCGTGGATTTTTATTCTAAAGAAGGCTGAACCGTACACCGGAAGGTGCTTTTTGCAAGTTTAGTGCGTTTTTATACAGTATTTTATTCAGTGTAGCCAACAGTTAAGGAAAATCTGTGTTTTGAATAATTGAATTCGAATCAGTTTTTGTCTGTTTTAATATACTTCAAGGGAACAACCCTGTGTTGATTAGGGCAAAGAAATATATGCATGTGATGACTGATGACATGTCAAAAATCGATTTGCTTGCTATAAGAACTCTGGATCAAATAGCCACTTGATGGCTAAAAGTAGTTTCCCGTTCTATTTAGACAAATTCTGACAGTAAAATATGTTGCTGAATTTGGTCGAGCAGGAGATGTGATATAAGCTAAACTAAAACATGATTTTATTTGAAGGAAATATATTTCAAAAGTGTTATATAGGCTAGCATATATTTTTTATTTCATTTATTATTCAAATCATTTTTTCCCCATCCCAGAGTCAATGCATATTTAACAGTTAGAATTGAATGGAAAATAAAAGAATAGGGAGGGTGTTAATAGTTACCAAATGGTTATGGAATTACTATTTGTGGAGCCGTGATTTTTCTAGCGCAAAGTTAGGCTAGATTTTGAAACCAAGACCTAAGCAATTCTGAGTAATGTTTGACAGAGTATCCTATCATACTGTTAGTCTGTAAAATCGATTTGAGATAGCCATAAACACAATCAAACCACGTTGTGACTCGAAATTCGTTTAGGAGTGGCATAAAACTTAGCTAATATCTTGGTAAGAATATTTATTTAAATATATTTCTATTGATCTATGCTAAGTTTATCGCAAAGTTGTGCAGCACGGAAATGCAACAAACCTATTTATTTACCAGCACATAGTTTACCCTACAAATATTACTTATAGGCTATTTCACAAAACAGTTTTGTAGTTTATTGTGGCCAGAAACCTATACTGACATGAAGGATGTCTGGAGCCGCGATTCATTTTGACAGTAGGCCTATATCAGCACAATTTTGAGACTTATTTAATACAGCCAATCACAATCCCAAATAAATAACTTAATATTTCTTTAGCCAGGGCATGAAAAAATGACAACCTGCTATATGTCTCATTTTACACGAACATGCTTTGCATTTTATTTATCCGCGCTTCTTGCCAAGTTTGCGCTATGGCATATTTATGATGTTTTTTCAGTACCTTCTTAAACGAAGTAGCCTATACATGATTAATTCGATTGGCGCGGGTGTTGGTAAGACTACATGGTTGTAGCTGGCTATAATTCTACTGTTGTTATTTAAATAAAGTTATTGATTTTATAAAACTGAAAAGGGTCAGAATAAAAAAAATGAAAACAATGTAGAGAGTACGAAATTATTTATACTACTCTCTAGGGAAATATGACACCCCGATCTGCACTGTGTAATCACAATGTAAAACTGCAATGCACATGTTAGGGATTACATGAAAACTCAAAAGACATGACAAAACTAAAATATTTGAATATGTATATAGTACATTTATTGAATAACAACCACAAGTCCTTAAAGCATTTATTTCCATATTTACAATATACATTTAAATGATATCTACAATACTGAAAAATAAAGTATATAGGCTACAAATTACAGGTAGGCCCGTCAGTTTTCTGTGAAGAAAAATGTAAGAGAAAGAAGTCCCGTTTACAGACAAGGGTGAAATAAAATAGATTCTTCATGCGAAACCTGTAGAGATGCAAAATCGTAAATATACTAATAAAAAACATGTTAATGTCTGCGATTTGAATTCGTTGTCTGTGGTTTTAACTAGCCACCCAGTCTCGCTTGTGTTAAAACTCATACAGAGAAAACAGCATAGCAAAGACAATAATACAAAAAAACGGTCAACCAAAAATTGAGCCCAAAAAATATGTTGCGGTTATAGGGCTACACAACATTAAGAAACAACATGCTTGATTGAGCAATGGACATTAACTTCGGTTTGGGAAGGGAGGACGTATAGCCTATAGCCTATAACCAACCGCCGATGGTTTACCGCCACATTGATGAAATGTTCGAGAGTGAAAAAATAATTACAATGTCGCTAGCAAACCGAGGCAACAAAACCCAATGGTAACTAGCTATATTGCATGTAACCAAGCACCTCCAGTCAACATGCCTGGTGGTTTTCGCTAGATGAATGACTACCTTAACTCACCTGTAGAAAAACGAACCTATGCCTCATTTCTTCGGAGGTGTTTAACAACTTCCTTTTCGTACAGACTAGAGATCCCTGGGCTACTGCGCCCTCTGCTGTATAGAATAATATCTACACGCGTGTACACGTGCGTTCAGTCGTCTGGGTAGGTCGTCTATGACAGTCGACTGAACGTGTATACTGACGCGTCGTGTATACGGGTATAGGAACGCGTATACATTGGTGCATACGTATACACGTATACACGGTTGCATACGCGTATAGACGTATACACGGTCGCATACGCGGTGGTATGCACATTAGGTCGTTTCAATAGCTTATTAAAGTCGCTTTTCACCTGCCATAAACGCGTATACATGGGTGCATACACGTATACACGTATACACAGTTGCATACGCGTATAGACGTATACACGGTCGCATACGCGGTGGTATGCACATTAGGTCGTTTCAATAGCTTATTAAAGTCCCTTTTCACCTGCCATACACATACACAAACAAACATACAAACACACACACCCACACACAAACAAACACACACACACACAGACACACAAACATAGGGACAGTCTGACATATTTTCATTTATCATTATTTCTACATTGTTCTCATAATACATTTTTCACTCCTCTCCTTCCTCCCCCTCCTCCCCCACCTCATCTCAGACTCTCACGGCTTAAAGCATTGCCGAAACAAAGCTCTGCTCCACGGCTGAAGAATTTTACCAATGGTATCACTCTCAGACATTAGCCGAACATCTCAACGCAGTATGACAGGTGATGACAGCATTACAGTACCCCCCAAACCACCAACACCATCATGTCACGGTCACACACACATCCGCTGGGTCCCAGTGCATTTCCACGTGTTATCTTCATGTTGGACTGCTGACCCAGACATATTCACAGCTCCTAATGAGGCTCTAAGTGGAAGCAGCCGGGGATGAGGAGAGAATGACCCACTCTGACCAGGTAGTATGTCTGGCCACTTATGTATGAGCAGTCCACACTCCCGCTCTGACAGCGAAGGCTCTGACTCACTCAAACAAATGCAGCTCACAACACATCTCATTTCCCCTGCTCACCTTTCATCTCAGCCCAGTGCTTTCCTCACTTTGCTCAATTCAGCGTCTGTTTTCCACTCACCGTCACGGAGGGACCAACTGCTTGTTTAGCAGAACTGCTCTGAATCACTGGTTGATTCTCAAACACAAACTTTCCCTTTTCTTTTAAGACTGAGATGTGCTCGTTACGCGTTTGTTCTGAAGTGATTCAGACCATATGGTATTTATGATTCATTAGGTTCCATTAACATAACTATATCACTAATGCTGTGTTACATTTCTTATTTATTCCACATATCTTCCCTTCCCACCTGCTCTACCCTGACCCAAGCTCACCACAATATTTACAGACCGTAACATGTACTCCTGAAATCTGTTGGCAAACGCAATGAGAGACCATGAAAACCTTCCAAGGACTTGGACTGTTAGCTGGACTGAGTCGATTATCAGGTCATGTGTTCAGCCCCACCACTCTGCATGGAGGATCCACATATTGATTCTACAATGCAGTTACACTCAGAAACATCGCTGATGGAGTATCTGCTGCACAGAGTTCTTCAAGGTATCCATCTATCCACCTTGAGCCACACTAAGAACAACATCTCACTCAGGCAGGGATCCCTTTACAAAACGTGTGTTTAGAAACAAAGTAAGGTCGGAATACATAGTGCAGTTCGCAAAGTTGTTAAATCATACATAAGGGCACTGACATTTCCAGTGGATGAATGTGACCAGCACTGGGAGGGAGGTGATGATAATGGATAGATATGACCAGCTCTAAGCGGGAGGTGATGATAAAGGATAGATATGACCAGCTCTGGGAGGGAGGTGATGATAGAGAATACATATGACCAGCTCTGGGAGGGAGGTGATGATAGAGGATACATGTGACCAGCTCTGGGAGGGAGGTGATAATAGAGGATGCATGTGACCAGCTCTAAGGGGGAGGTGATGATAAAGGATAGATGTGACCAGCTCTGGGAGGGAGGTGATTATAGAGGATGCATGTGACCAGCTCTAAGGGGGAGGTGATGATAAAGGATAGACATGACCAGCTCTGGGAGGGAGGTGATGATAGAGGACAGATATGACCAGCTCTAAGGGGAAGGTGATGATAAAGGATTGATGTGACCAGCTCTGGAAGGGAGGTGATGATAAAGGATTGATGTGACCAGCTCTGGGAGGGAGGTGATGATAGAGGATGCATGTGACCAGCTCTAAGGGGTAGGTGATGAATAAGGATAGATATGACCAGCTCTGGGAGGGAGGTAAATATGCCTATTGATATTTCAGTCAGCAGCAAGGTGTAATATTAAAGCTCAAGCTTGTGCCTTGCCTCACCTTGCAACTACATTTGGTGCGCATTCCTTTTCTCAAAGCAAAAAAAAAAATTATATTGATGCTTTATGGCAATATTAAGATATTTAGGCATTTCCTGGCCTCATTGTCACCATGTACACTAGGTCTCTTTTTAAACAGACATTTAGTAAAAACATGGTCCCACATAGATCAGTAAGTAGTTCAGGGTTGTGGTTTCGAACGCCATAGCAGCCATGAAAGAAATCATCTTTAATGTATCAAAACATGTCCTCATGCTTATCTCAACTCAATGCAATAGCCCAATGACTGGATCCTAAACGGTCACCTAATGTCCATTCTCCAGACATGGCAAATTGCATAGGCTGTAATGGTTTGATGACTTTGGGAGTTTTCACATAATCATGGCTCTGTAAACTAATGAATTAAGCAGAACATTTAAGATAAAACGTTTAAAAGACCATCTCAGCAACACAAAGGATTTAGGGCTCACCAGCCCTGTCCTGGTGACATCCCTGTGCTGAAACAACACCACTCTAGAACTAGCTCTAATCCGTCAGGCTCATCTTAAGTAAGGAATCAACTAGCTAGTCCTTAAGATAATGATCAATCATTATAAGCCATGGTTATATAAAATGTTAGAGATGTTATATTAGTTATATTACTGTGCAGCTTAGGTGGCCTATTTTCTGTCAAGATGCTAAATAATGTGTTTATCATTTTAATGGCCATTGGTTATAATGGTTTCAACCTCTGGGTTGTGAAATGGTCTTTTCATATCAGTTTCTGGATTCAAAGACCAAAAACTACACTTAACACCGAAAAACAGCCTGAGTATTACAATACAGACACTCTCCCAGGGTTTCTTGTTCTGCACTAACGACAGTTTGAGCGTTTCATCTGACATCAAAATCATTTGGCAGACGCTCTTCTCCGGAAGAAACATCCAGTAGTGAGCGCATACATGTATGTAACCAGCCCCTTTTGGGAATCAAACCCACAACACTATCATCGCACGCACCAGGCTCTTACCAACTGAGCTGAATGGGACCAATATGTGTTTGCTAACAGCTGTCGTGGTTTATTTCAGAGAGGAGGAGAATACTGTGTGTAGGGGTGAAAACCACTAAGCCAGCTGCCTCCTCCCTGATGTTCCCGCCATGCCGACAGGAACGTAATTCTAGGTCCCTACATCAGCCACTGCTGTGCGCTGCCGACTGAAAGTAGCATCGCAGAAAACATGCGCTGATTTCTAATCTTGAATGACTGGTTAGATAGATTGTTGTGTATTTATTCAACATTGTTAATGACAATAACCAGAATGCTTTTCAGACTTCTATTTTACACAATTATAGGTAAATTAATTTGTTCTTGCGAATAGAGGGGCAATGTACGTGGATTGGTATAGGGGCTATCTTTTTCATAGCATTTTGACTAAACTACCACGTTAGTTTTACTAAGCCGCCACAATAATTTGCCTAATTACCAGCTTGGCTAAAATGTGGGAAGACTCCCTTTCAGACACACACCTCATAAGCAGTGGCTCATACTTGATGATGTGCTGGAGAGATGAGGTCTGCAATTATTAAATCACAGTCAAACGCTCTTGAAGACCATCATTTTTGGTCAAATTTGAAGTTCATTTATAAGTGAATGTAACAATTCAAATTCATAGCTGTGAAACCCTATTATTTTAGTTGCCATTGTTGAAAATGAAGTGAAAGAAAAGTATTCCCAATTACACAGTTATTTCACATCAAGTGAACACAAGTAGTAGGATATACATTTCAAATTGTGCCAATACACACAAACAGCAGGTGCATTCATTTAGGCTACAAAACGTAGTTGCCTAATGACTGCATAAGTGCAGACTGCTGAGTATCATTAGACCTTAAGTTTTGTTTGTAACAAATGTCTCTTTCCATTCATCAAACTGCAGGTTTAAATTGATTGTCAGTCAGATTCAATTTAGTTTTTTGTTTTTATGCCACAATACAACATTAAAAGTTACATGAAATCTATTTAGGCCTACTCTGCACCACTGAGATCACAAACTATTATACTAAATAAATAGGGATTATATGTAAACATATGATGAAATGTTCAGCAAGGCTACCAATTATCTTTCTTCACTTATATTTCTTAAGAGTTAAAGCTATAGGCATAAGCTCATGGGGACAAGTCCATACCACTGGAAAGTTTCTTTAGACTACCCTACAATTTTCTTCTTGTTCGCTTTGGTCAAACTGTTGGATCGTGACCCCAATTTAGGTTAGAAGAGGTTTTGTATGGTTTGCTCATGTCAGAGATTTTACTTAAATGAAAAATGTGACAAAAAATGTGGCAATATTTTTCCTATTTCTTATTAATTGCTACATTTATTTTAAATGCAGTTTTAAAAATCCTATACGGTAAATGTTTATCAGATGCTAAAAAACTAGAAGAAATATTCTGCCAACGCAAAAATACAACAACATGCAATAAATTCTTTATTGATTATATATCTACACTTGGTGATGCATCTCAGTAAATGCAGTTCAGTTCACAGTCATAATCACAGGAATAATATAGCAATCATTTAACATGTTTTCATAGAACACATTTTACCATTTAATATTTGGGATTAACATTTTGAAGATCATTATGAAGCGTCTGCATTCAGGGCTGCCCACGTGCCTTCATTGTGGTTAGTCACTGCTGCTCTTGTCTACATAATCAATGTAACAGTTACTAAACTAGACTACGGACTGACGTGTGTAAGGTCTAAAACCTATGTAACGATTGCTGAGAGGAAGTAGTGTCAACACCTTCTCAAAGAACACATGGACAGTAAAGGTACTTCTTTATACACTCAGTATTCAGAGTTCATACTTCCACAACCCTGGGGTTTCCGTAAAGCAAAGCAGCTTAACAGAATTATCTTATAAGCCAGATAAACCTCCGGCCATTTGGAAATATCGTGTTCTCCTGCTCTCTGGTCTGACAAACTGATTCTCCAGAGGGGCAGCTTCCTCAGCAATTAACCTCCATTACCAATTAGAGTGTAGATGCTCTTCTACCCGGCAAGGTGTGAATGCCTTCACTTACACTGTAGTACATAGCTAGGCAGCATACCTGTATACACTAAATCAGGACACTTGTTATGTACATTCCAAGTGCTGTATTTCTGTTAGACTCAGGAATTGTTGAGCTAATTGGTGATTGAGCTAATCTGACATATCTTATAATCACCAACAATACGGGCAGTACAGTAGACATGGGGGTGGTGCAGTGAGACCTGTGGTTCTACCTTTGGATCGATACTACCTATCAACTCTGTTCCAAATACAGCTGCAAGGTGAGACTCTCAACTTTGTGTAATGTATTGAGTGAATGCATAATACTTTCCATACATGTTTCCTTGATAGTTGAATTATAGTGACTGACAGACACTATCTACCTCAGACAGACCTACCTCTGTTCCACAATAGGTTCTTTCATTACAATGTTCAATATTCACAAGTCTACATTGAGTCTGCTGAGTCTTCTTAGCCATGGCCCACTGGTAAACAAAAGATTACGGTATCATGAAAAAAGGTATCATTCCGTCGGTAACTAGTTGGGGGATGCAGCAGGAAGGTTGATAATAGAAATATACTTCCACACTTCAATCTCCAGATGGCAGCAGCCAGGCCCAGGTGCTCTGCTGCCAAGCATTGATGAGCACATCAGGTGTAGCCAATTAAGGTCATCAGTCAGAGTGCCAGCATGGAGAGCTGGTTCATTAGGCGTTCATGAGGCCTCTCATTTGGTTTTTAATCTTTAGTTAGGACCTGCCAGTTTGGAGGTTCCTTAATGTATATATTTGTCTTCATCAACACTGTGAACATAAATGCACTCGGCCGACAAACAAGTGGAGACAGAACTGGCCATCATAAGATTGCAGTCTTCCTGGTCAAACATACATTCAACACCTGGTAGTACATGTTGATCGTTCACATAGATCTACACATTCGTTTAAGTTGCAGACCAGTTACCTAGGCCTAAAGGGCACGATGAACCTACCGTGGCCAGGTCCTGGGGAAGAGCTGCTCCCTTTCATTTCCAGTGACAACGGAGCATCAACAGCCAATGTGCGCAGTGAGAGGATGGGCTGCATGATCCACACTTGGGAAGCAGTGAACCTTTTCCAAAACGTCATGATTATGCAAATCACCAGCTGTGAACGCTTGGCGATATCCAGTCATTGGGGTTACATCATTCCCAGGCTCACAAATGTTCAACCCCAAATCAACATGTAGCTGCCCCTTCAGAGATATATTTACAGCAAATGACTATGGAGGGCACTCAAAGCGTATAGGACTGCAGGAGTTATGGGACTTTTGGGATTCACAGGAATAGACTTTAGCTCCATTAATAAATGTTCTATTGACCACACTGAATTTTAGCTGAAATCTAATTTTGAGGGTAGTTGAATGGAGACTATACAGAAGTGTTATCAACCAACAGATAGTGTGGTCTAGAGGTAACGCTCCCGACTTTGACTTGCATACTCAACATTTTGATTGAGCTCAATTCCCTCCTCCAACTTACCAGTTTGTTTCTCTCAGCTATCTTTATCCACACTGTCCTTTTAAAGCTGTCGCCCAACTATATGTATGCACTCTGTCATCACTCTGAATCCACCACATTCTGATCTGAAGACATGTGCACTACCTATTTTCCCGTTTAGAGGGGTCATTATAATATATAACTAGTCATTCCAATATATACTACCATTCAAAAGTTTGGGGTCAGTCAGAAATTTCCTTGTTTTTGAAAGAAAAACAATTTTTTTGTCAATTAAAATATCAAATTGATCAGAAATACAGTGTAGATATTGTTAATGATTTTGAATTGAATATCTACATACAGGCGTACAGACGCCCATTTTTTTGGTGTTTTTGCTAATCCAAGTTTATCATTTTGAAAGTTTAATTGATCATTAGAAAACCCTTTCGTAATTATGTTAGCACAGCTGAAAACTGTTGTGCTGATTATAGAAGCAATAAAACTGGCCTTGTTGCATTAAATCAGTCACTATAGAGACATTTTGTCTAATTTTAAAACAGCATTAAAAGACACATTTTAAGTCATCCTCCAGTACATTATGTCCCTGTCTCTATGAGCTAAACTCCAGTAACCAAAACATGTCATTATAATTTGAAATGCTTACTGTATAATAGTGCAAATAGCCCAGAAGATTTTGAATTGTGATCTCTGCACAGCACTAGTGTCACACATAGCAAGATACCTGATCCCTGGAGTCACTTCCACTAGCTGACAGCATGGACACCTGAGACAACAGACTTCCACTATCTGACAGCATGGACACCTGAGACAAAAGACTTCCATTAGCTGACAGCATGGACACCTGAGACAACAGACATCCACTAGCTGAGAGCATGGACACCTGAGATAACAGACATCCACTAGCTGACAGCGTGGACACCTGAGACAACAGACATCCACTAGCTGAGAGCATGGACACCTGAGACAACAGGCATCCACTAGCTGAGAGCATGGACACCTGAGACAACAGACCCAGTCAAATACTACCAGGCAGACCCAACACTGCTCAAAGCCTGGCGGATCCAAGGTCATCCATTATTCATTAGCCTTTAGTTATTCATCAGACACAGACAAATATTAACCTGTGTGCAAGCAAAGGGGGGACATGAATATTCAATAAGCAAGGCTTATATTTAAACATGACCCGAAATAAATAGCGTGACTTGTAAATGTCAGATAATTAAGTCACTTTTAGTTGGTTGAGCCGTTGCTCTTAGCCTTGTGTTTAGAAACATGGGAACATTTATTAACAATTATATTTCCCTTTTAACTTATACATTCCAGTTGAGATTATGTCATTTCTCTCTATTTATTCCACCCACTAGGGCTTTGAAGGTGGTGGTTACATGTTGTTTGTCTAAAGTGAGTTGTTATATACTCAGAATCGACTATATTACATACGTATATAACAGAATCGCCCCAACAAATAATCAAATTAATAAAAGAGAAAGTCTGTTTGATAACATGCAATTGAACAGCACAGTTGTTCTCAAGAACATAGGGTATATGTAGGGAAAACATTAATTTGCAGGTAACTGAATCTGGTAAAAAAAAAAATAACATGCAATCACACACTGCAATCCACCCTCTTCAAGGACTGTTGGTTTAGGTAATGTATAAATAGTTTTGGCTGAGAATGTAGAATGAATTGAGGTTGACAAGCAGCACGCTCTGAAATACATAGCTTGAAGACAACACTTACAGTCTCTTAAATACAGCCAGTGTTGAGCGGTGTCAGGGAAAACCCTAGAGTCAGTACATTTCATAGAGTTCTCCTTTAAAGAGCATTATTCTAGGTATTCTAGGTAAGTCTAGGTAAAACCTACAGAGTGGGAGGGGGTTTAGTACCAGGCTGGATAGAATGCTCTCAGGGAGAAAACCTTCAGCTGGCAGATGGTAATTTTGGTGGAGCAGTAGGGTGCCTCTGCTTCTTAAGCACACACTGTCGTCACCCTTTGTGTGTGTGTGCGCGCATGCTCGCGCCAGTGCCCACGTCGGTGTGTGTTGTTTGTCTCCCACATAAGAATCCGACAGCTGTGGCGCTTCATTTTTTGCCTGTTTTCCTGTACCTGAAATCAAATTAGATGGGATATCAAAAAAGGGCTTGATATTGTTTTTCATCAATCCCTTAACAATGAAGTTGCAATCAAGCAAACAGTGAGGAAAACACTTGAGAGTTTTCCACTGGGTAGACTGATGTTTGAGCGTGGCATACACAGTATTACCAGCACATTTTCTGCAGGTTATTCCCCTGTGTGTCAGTGTGGGGGGGGGTCGATGATAGAGCCCATGTGTACAAACTTTGCCATTTGCACAGGGGAACAAGTACAGAACTAAACAACAGCAACCAGAGCCTTAGTAAAGTCTTATGAATAAAACAAAGAGCATCTGCATGCCAACACAGTATCACCTGTTTCATTTCTAATTAGACTGGAGCATTTGGAATTCATCTTTTATCTATTGTGCAGTGCAGACTGTTTGTCTTCATTTATGTGTTGACTACGTGCTGACTACAAATGTGTTAGTTCCAAATCTGAACATGCTGTCAATCATGAACACCTTATTGTATGTTGTATCAATAATGCTGTGAGACTGGCGAATGAGAGTCAAAGGTTTAGATGGCATCAATCCAGGATGAGAACTGTGTATTGGCCTATTGGTGTCAAATAACTTCTCACTGTTTTGAAGGTTGAAGAGAATAGAGAATCAGAGTTACCATTGTGACTGATGAATCTATTGTGTCACAGAGTCAGCCTTTAAAAAAGAGACAGCCCCACATAATAGATGGAGTTCTAATCTGTTCTTCACAAAGATGGAATCAATGTTCATGGTGTCACATCATATTTCATTAACTATTTTCTGACAGCTTGTTTGATGCTGAGAGCATAATAAAGGATAGGATGAAACCAGCCTGATAGATGTTCAGGTGAATCCAGTCTGAAAGAAGATCAAATTAATCCAGTCTGATAGAAGATCAAATTAGTCCAGTCTGTTAAAAGATCAGGTGAATCCAGTCAGGGAAAGGATAAGGTGAATCCGGTCAGAGGATCAAGTCAATCCAGTCTGATTGAGGATCAGGTCAATCTAGTCTGATAAAGGACTAGATGAAACCATTCAGAAAGAGGATCAGGTGAGCCCAGTCAGGGATAGGATCACGTCAATCTAATCTGATCACATGGGGACATGCACCCCATAATGTCCCCCAGTAAATAAAATAACAATCTATTTTTATTGGCATATGGTCGATCAAACTGTTAGTGCTTGTTCACCTTCTGCTCACATTTTAAAGCTCGGCCAACCCAAATCCTAAATCCATTTCCCTTTTTCCATTTTCTATGGAAAAAACATAAATCCATAAATCCATTTCATGCTTTTCCTATTACCAATAGTCCAGTAGCCTGTCCAAGGAAAATGACTTGGCTTACCACAGCAGAACTTGATTTATGGAATATAGATATATATAAATATATCAGCTGGCTAACTAGCTGCTTATACACAGCATATTTCTACCTGAATGTTCATTAAACTGTAGGCCACTGAACACAGCTCAGATTCTTCCAAAACTGCTCTAATATAGACAAGAACCAAAAAACAAAGCTAAGGAGGGATGGAATTAAGAAAACCACAAAACTGATTTTAACACCTACAAATAGAAACATACTGCCGCCAACCCCCAACACACACACAAACACACACACAAAAATAATTGTTCTATAACAGCATCATTTTGACCTGTGCCCCCACCCCAGTAAAAAAATCAACCTGTCCCTGAGCCTTTTGCCTAGCCAGCTGGGCTGTAACTCCCTAGTGGATTTGTCATTTGTTCTTTTTCTTGTCATTTCCATCTGTTTCACAATGTATTTTTACTGTGTATGCCGCAGCAAGTGAATGACAGCTTGCTCTAATATTACCAATAATGTTAAATAGAAAGGTATAAGTAGAGATTTTTTTGCGAAAGGGAATGTTGATGGAGAACTTAGGTATCATTATTAACAAAGTAACACTGTATGTCACTTGGTACATGTTCTGTACTACAAGAGCATTAATTGATTTAGATCTGAACTGCTGAGGGGATGTCCACTGTGTCTGACTGGCTTATTTCACTAATTTAAAGTCTGAGCCAGAGGCAGGGGACTGTCAAAGGGATGTGAGGGACAGTAGGGTGGATGGTGAGGTGAGTAAAAAAAGTGATATTATAGAATAGCCTTGCAAACCTGTTTCTATCTGTTGTTGTTATCATATACCAAATTACAGAGCTATGCACTTTTTACAGTGTCCTTTGGAATTGTTGGAAATTAGCTAAAAGACAATAAAAAAATTTTCCGGCAAGATGTCCAAATAGCTTGTTGGCATTTAGGGGATGTCTAATTGTCGTTCTGGAGACTTGATGACCAAAAGATTTAACCAACTTTTGCAATTCTTCAAATGAGTTATTTTCTACTCCTCAAACTACCCATTTTACTGTTCGGGGAGGCAAATTTATGAAGATCAACAACCTTTTATCTCATTTCATTTGTTTTCTGACCTTCATTTATTTTATACTTTATTCATTCAGCAGATTCTCAGCTTAGGGAAGTGTGTCATGTCATATTTGTACCCCAGGTATAAAAACAGGAAGTCATAGAAGACTGCTTAAGAGATCCTAATAACTATAGTGAATAAAAATATGACAATTTATTTGATTTGGTTAGAAATAATTAATTGATATTGAGAGTTTCAGCAGTTCACTGGTGAAAAAAAAAACTCTTCAGGCACCTAATGACCGATCTTCACATACCTTCATTTTTGGCATCTATGGACGATGGTCTTTAAAAATTATGTAAAACAGGCCAATATATCAAAAAACATGGCCGCTATTGAACAATGACATCTCCTACAAGGATATTGGTATAATAATTCTACTTGGTACATATGTTGACAAAGATGATCTGACAAAAATGACTGCAAGCAATTTTTGGTCAACCACACAGTGGCAGTATTGAGGTTTACCACATTTGCAAGCTCACCACGCTCACCCTGCTTGACTTACAGTAAATAAGTCCACCTCCATGCAAGGAACATATTTGCAATTGGGGCTCTAACTACACGTTAATGGTTTTGTGGCCATTTTGAATTTGTGAAAAACACTTAAAAAGCAACTCCTCTGGCACCAAATGACCAATCACTTACATTCATATCTGACATCTATGGACAATGCTCTTCAAAAGTTAAATAAATCAGGCCAGCATGTTAAAAACATGGCTGTGATTGATGAATGAACATGTGCATGGGTGTGGTTTTGTACATATATAGACATCTTCTGCACGGAGGATCATATTATAATTCTACTTGGGACATATGACGACCAAGATGATACAACAAAAATTACTTCATGATTTTTTTCATCAAGCACACAGTGACGTTATTGAGGTTTCCCACATTTGCAAGCTCTCCATGCTCACCCCCTTTGAGTTAGAGCCATGAACAGAGGTAGATAAGTGTCTCCTCACAAGGAACATGTTGGGACAATTGGGACTCATTAACTCCGCCTTAATGAAACTCCGCCTTATTGAACCTTAAAAACATGGCCGCTATTGGCCAATGAACATATGCGTGGGCGTGGTTTTGCATATATATGCACAAAATGTTTAGATGCATAATGGTATCCTAATTCTACAACCCAGTTTCCAAAAAAGTTGGGACGCTGCGTAAAATGCTAATGAAAACAGAATGCAATGATTTGCAAATCACTTAATCCCTATATTTTATTGAAAATAGTAAAAAAAGTAAATTAAATGTTGAACCAGAGAAATGTTATTGTTTTTGGAAAAATATATGCCCATTTAGAATTTGATGCCAGCAACAAGTTTCAAAAAAAGTTGGGACAGGGCCATGTTTATCACTGTGTTGCATCTCCTTTTTTAACAATACTCTGTAAGCATTTGGGAACTGAGGAAACCAATGGCTGCTTTTTCCGGAAAAAATTAAGAGACCACTGCACCTTTTTCTTTCCTTTCCAAAAAAGTTGAAAAGGAAAGTTTTGAGTGAGGAACAGAAGTGTTCAATTTGCAGTGGCCTCTTATTTTAACCCTTCCGTTCCTCACTTAAAAACCTTCCTTTTCGACTTTTTTAGAAAGGAAAGAAAAAGGTGGAGTGGTCTCTCATTTTTTCCGGAGCTGTATATGGTTTCTTCTTTGCATGGTAGAATTTTAACTTGCATTTGTGGATGCAGCAACATACTGTGTTCACAGACAATGGTTTTCAGAAGTGTTCCTGAGCCCATGCAGCGATGTCCACTACAGAATCATGTCTGTTTTTAATGCAGTGCCGTCTGAGGGCCCGAAGATCATGGCCATACAATATTGGTTTTTGGCGTTGTCCCTTGCGCAGCAGCGGTTTTATCTATAGGTGACATGGGCAGCTGTCATCATCACGCAAATGTTGCAATGTCGGTTTTCTATCACTCGTTTTTTTCTGGTTTGTGTGAAATCGTTAAGAAGGTTGAAACCGTGCTGGGGGATGGGCAATGTATTGATGCTCGAGTGCCAAATTAACATAAATGAATAAGAAAAGGTTTATGCCTCAGGTGCCCACTTTAGGAAATGGAGGAAAGGAGGAGAAATGCACAAAAGATAACGGTATGCAGCTATGTTATCTCTTTATGAGTATATTATTATGTGTGTAATGAAATAGGCTTGTATTGTTAGCCTGTTTTGATTGTTTAAAAGAAAATAATATTGGTCTTAAGTCTATAATTCTGTAAATGTTTTTTTTATTTTTACATGCGCATGGGATAATCTAAATACTGCCACTTAGTATGACCGCACTCTGTGTAATCAAAGAGTCTAGGTATGACAGGCGTCTTTGTAACTTCTTCACTGGCCATGCCCCCTACTCATATTACTTACACATTAAACACAGAACAGACACCAGGTCATGCTCAGGTCAAGCTAAGATCTCTTCAATAGATAAACAGAGAACCCAATGGTCTGTTAATTACTCATTTACCTAGGTCACAGCTTACTAAATGAAACCACTATAGAATGAATATAAACACAACTACCAATGTAATATAAAATAAAATATAACATCAAAACATCATATTCTGGTTCTCAGTTTCAAATTTCTATTGCTATGCTGTGCTATTACACATAGGGCGACTATATTCAGTTTTCTGTCCAACTAACTTGCATAACATTGGGTATCATTTCACACAGTTTCATCATGATTATGTGTGTAGCCTGCAGCAAAACAATTACAACCTAACTAGCACATTACTGATTTAGTTCACTTTCATTGAGGTGACATAACAAAGGTTTTCTGTGATTGTATTGACTAGGTCCTGAGCTCAGTAAGGGGAATTTCCAATGCTGTAGGCTAACGTAGAAGACATATTATGCTGATATTCTGTATCTTTTGTGGTATATTGACCCTTTTGGGTGTCTTATGCCTAGAATTAGCCAAGGAGTTTGTATGGTTCATTTGTTTCCTATTCTGAAAATGTCATAAATTGTGCATAAAGACTAGGGTGACCAGACTTTCCCGTATTTCATTCCGTTTTCAGTTGTCCCGACTTGTTTAGAAAATATTTTGTTTTGTCCCGTATTTTCACTTAGTTCTGTTTTTTGATTGGTCCGAACTACTGCCTATTCGAATGTGACAGGTTGTCATGATTTGCCACCGCTGTCAGTCTTAAAGTTCCTTATTTTTTACAGACCAACTAATGATCCGATCACAGTTATCCCGAAATCCCACCTCGCCGTAATAACCATTCATGAAGGCAATGCTATTTTGTTAGAGTAAATTTTGCATTAAAGTGTATAGCTTTCTATGTCAAATTCATTAAAGACAAGCGGGCTCTGAGAAAGATTGGCTCATGCAAAAAGTACAACAGGCCACAGGACTCCACACCCCATGAATCAAATTAACAAAATTGAGTGGGCATAATTCTTTTACGTTAGGCTATTACAGTTGTTGTTGTTTACACCTGAAACGTAGGCTGTTAATTTTTCAGAGCATAATGTGTTCATGTTATCCGGAGTGCAAACGTTCTCTGGATCTTTCAATCCAATTCATTAATTTGTCACATATGCAATATTTTGTTATAGTATTGCTTTTACAGTTGAAAATGTTCATCTTTGCCAGAGACGCATAATGTGTTGTTCTGAGTAAAACGCTCTTTTGTTGCTTCAATCCATTTCATTCAGTACAAACCCAATAGACTGTATTTGTGTATTTGATAATACAATTTGATGTACTGTGAAATGGTAGGCCCTACTTTGTTGTGCAATATGTGTAGGTGGTCGGGGGGGTCATAGTCTGACTGACCCTATTGGATCTGGTCACCCTAATAATGACATGTACTGTATATTTAGTTGTGCAACAAATGTATTTAGGGTGTCAGACTCCTAGATTATTTCAATCTGAATTCAAGGACAGATTCTGGAGCACCCTCTGGCCCTGGCCAGGATGAGGAGACATCTAGGCCTGGTGCAGTTTAGTTTTGTTTGTGTATTTTTGGTTTGCAATAGGGTAAAAAAAATCAATTCTCTTTTTTTGTATTTATATACGACAAGTTGTTTCTATTTGTCTTTGTTACTTTTTGATATTTATGAGACTCATTTTTGTATATATTTTTATATTTATATGGGGTGGGGCTGAACGGGGGTGTTCACCCAGGGAGCCATACAATCTAGGACGGCTACTGCCCTTGCGTACAGAGGTTTCTTTGGATTCTCTGAATCTTTGAATGATATTATGTACCGTAGATGATGAGATCCCCAAAATCTTTGCAATTTTACGCTGAGAAACGTTATTCTTAAATTGTTGCACTATTTGCCTGCGCAGTCTTTCACTGAGTGGTGAACCCCTCCCATCTTTACTTCTGAAAGACTCATCCTCTCTGGAATGCCCTTTTTATACCCAATCATGCTACTGACCTGTTGCCAATTAACCTAATTAGTTGTGAGATGTTCCACCAGGGTAGCATTACACAACCTTTTCAGTCTTTTGTTGCCCCTGTCTCAACTTTCTTGAAACGTGTTGCTGGCATCAAATTCAAAGTAGGCATTTCTCAAGAAACAATAACATTTCTCAGTTTCACCATTTGATATGTCTTCTTTGTACTATTTTCTATTGATTATAGGGTTTAAATGATTTGCACATCTTTGCATTCCGTTTTTATTTCCATTTTACACAGCGTCCCAACTTTTTTGGAAACGGGGTTGTCCTTTTTTTTGGAAACGGAGTATATACAGTATGTTGTTAAACGTTGACAAAAACGAGTGCAAGCAACTTTTAGTCAACCACACGATGGCAGTCTTGAGTCACAACATTCACCCCATTTGAAGATAAAATCTTGAAAAAAGGTATTCAGGTCCAAATCTATGGAGCCAAATAGAGCTTAAATGTATTGACTGTAAGAAAAGAAAAACGTAACTGAAATATTTCATAGTATGAAAAAACTAAATTCAATCGTATGAAAAAAATAGATTCAAGCGTAGAAAAAGTGTATGCTTAAAATCATTAAATGGATTTTCGCGTCCGATCTTAAAATGTCTTTGTTCAACCACGTTTTTTCCACGTTCGCTTCTTCTTACGATTACAATTTCTTCCCACCTTCGTTAGAGTCATGTTTTCTCAAAACCAAGTTTTGAGCCTCTATTGGCGTGGAGGTGGGGCTTTATCTGGGCATTGAATTCCCGCACCCGATTAGCCATGAATCACACCATTATAAGGTGATAATAACCTTTCCATGCACTGCTTTCCCAATACAATCTGTGGAGAGAAGTTTAAGAATTGTATAAGCTAGGCTAAATGTGTACATTTAAACACAATAATAACTGTTGTTCACAGGTTGCATCGACATCACTGTTGCCATGGTCACAGACACAGATACTGATGAAAGTTCAATGCCCAGATAAAGCCCCGCCTCCATGCCAATAGAGGCTCACAACTTGGTTTTGAGAAAACGTGACTCGAACGAAGGTGGGAAGAAATTGTAATCGTAAAAAGAAGCGAACGTGGAAAAAAATTGTTTGAAAAAAGACATTTTAAGATCGGACACGAAAATCCATTTAATGATTTTAGCATACACTTTTTCCACGCTTGAATCTATTTTTTTCATATGATTGAATTTAGTTTTTTCATACTATGAAATATTTCAGTTACGTTTTTCTTTTCTTACAGTCAATACATTTGAGCTCAATTTGGCTCCATACAAATCCTACCAAGAAAAATATTTGCAGTTGGTACCCATTAACTCAGCCATAAAAAAAATTCAGCAATTCTGAATTTGTGAAATACACTTCAAAGGCTACTTGTATAACATCAAATGACCGATCTTAAGTGTCATTGCATTTGGTCCACATGATCAGTGTTGTGAGTTTTTTTTTCCCTTTTGGCCACAGGGGGATACTATTGAAAAGGAAAAACCATACATGCCATATTGTTTACAGCTATGGACATGAGTTGGATATGTGTCCTATTTTTAAAAATGTGCAATCTGGCTTGTAGTATCTCCATGCTGAAACCCGCTAAATGCTGCTTGCAGCTTTAAAAATTATTTTCTTTACATTTATTTGGTTATCTTTTCCAAAGTTTGAATAATTGCAGATGGCATGTATGAGCTGTTCTACACAAGACCACCATGGCATGAATAGATCTGAACTGCTGTTGGTTTAGGGAATGTCCAGGGCGTTTGTAGTCAGATTAGCAAAAGTTTACATCGATGTGCGTTGGAAAGTGTGTTTTAAAATCATTATTTTTTCCTTAGGGAGGACTCCCAGACCCCCCTGCCCACTTGGCCCCCCCCCCAGTGTCTGACTGACTGTCTTGCCTCTTGAGTCAGATTGAGGATTAGCCTGAGCAGGATTACTATGAGTCTGGTAGAAGCAGTAAAGGAGTAGGGATCAACTGTACTGATGGACTTCCAAAATCAGAGGCATTAAAGAACATTGAAGAGTGACACTGCAGGCTAGGTCTGGATGTTGCCATTTAAATGGGTTGCCAAACAATTGATGGGGAATGTCATATTTTGAATGAAGGTCTCATTCACACTATTTTTAATAACTTGCCAATACTTCACTGCTGAACACAGAAGAGGGTGGCAGATTTGTTTAATAAAACAATATGTGCCTCATAATTATAAATTAAAATGAAACATGTTTGAGTGGTGTTCAGTCTATGATCTGAAATTTCAACTCACTGTGTGTAGTATCAATGCTGAAAAGATAGTAAAATACAGGATGTATACAAATTGAGAGTGTTAAATTTTAAACGTACAAACGCTACAAAAACAACTATATGAAAAAAATAATTTCACAACTAATACCTTTTCCTAATCAATGAGCCCCATAGACTACAATGAGGCAATATAGAGTAATACAGAGGCTTATTGACATTATAATGTGTCATTCTTCCTTTTCTCTTGCCCCAGATGACCTTCTCATGGCCAAACCACAGACATCCTGATCATTCTACATCATTCTACAGACGATTTTCCTCATTATATACTGCTATGGTCAGTGTCCTAAACTGAATCTGGAGTGTGTATTTACATTGGTAGATATGACCTGATTGTGTTCACATATATCTTGTAAGGTGGCCACTGGTTTACACAAACCAAAGGAGATAGGACAATTTTCTACATCACTGATCAATCACAGAGGTCTGGTGATGCTGTTGCCAAATTCAAGTATTGGATGCTTTGACTTCAATTAACCTTCTGAATTACAAACCGGAAACACTGAGCCGTGTTATCACTGACCTTTTACTATTTCAACCAAAATATAAGAAATCAGATTTTTACAATTATAATCTGTATCAATATGGATAATGTTAACCATATTCTATCTAGATTGCTTAAATTATATTGGATGAAGAATTATTTCCTCTTAAAAACACAATGTACTTTTACCTTTAGGTAATGTAGCAGATATTCAGAACAAGGAGCAAGGAGCATGTATGGTTAATTGCCTTGCTCAAGGGTATGACTCCCAGCCTGTATTTGAACCCAAGAATGAATCCTTGGTGCAGTGTAAATCATATAAAGGATGCTACAGGGTTGGGGGGCTTACTGCAGGGATGTCCTTGGCTTATACGTTTAAAAACCATCGGGACAATGAAAGATAGGGGAGAGAAAGCAGTCTGAACCTTGTTGAGCAATACCAGGCTCCTTGATTGTATTTCACCGGCCAAATGGATCCTTCGTTGAGGATAGATGAGTGCTCTGCCTGTGGAGCTGTGGGGCCAGAGGCCTGGCTGAGTCGGCCTGGCTGGGTGCCCTCCGTCGGCCCCAGGACGCCGCGCCCATCACTCAGGGCCGGGCGGGCCGCACCGGGGCACAGATCATATTTACAGCCACCCAGCGGAGCGGGGATCAGGGGGTGGTAGAGGAGGGCCAGATGAATGGAGCGGTCTCCTGGCCGGGATGGAGCGCATGCATCACAGCGGGCCACACACATCAGGTACACAAGAGAATACAGCAGTCATACGTCGCCCTGGGGACCATCCATCATCCAGACCAGTCAATTAGATTCTGCCAGCCCAGCCCTGTGTGGCCTTACGGGCAGTAAGTTAGTACACAACACAACCCTCTCTCCACATGATGACCCTTATACTGGACTGACTGTGCATCTAGCAAACATGAATGAAATACACAAATGTCAAAGATTTAAAAAAAAATGATGATTGGAATCTGATGGAGTAATTCTGGTTGGGTCTTTGAAAGGGAGTCCAAATCCCCAAAAAATCCTGACCGAATCCCAAACAAGATTTGATTAGCGCTTGGCATGCTGGACACGTCCCAGACCCCGATCTCCTGTCGTGAAAAAATGTGTTACTCCAAAACCCGTCCACCCCTAAACCACACTGGAATTCAATTAGCTTTTACCGTTCATTGCTATGTCAATGGGGTGATAAGATAATGTGTCAAATTGATTATTATCATTACTGCATGAATGGACATTCTTTTCACTTGCACTAAGCAAACAAAGTTGATTTCCACAAAAATATCAGTGCTGAAACAAATATATTAGCTTTAACTACTTTAAGCTGGCTTGTTACCATTTCAACAAGAGAGAAGTCATTGGTTGAATATTTCTCCTATTACAAATATTGTGAGGATATTGCATTACCGTACCTTTCAGACTGCAAATCGAGCCCTTTGCAGCAATCATCATTTTATTTTCTTGTGCTGCCATTGTTGAATTTTGGTCTTCTGTCCATCTACAGTTGTGTATCAACACAACTGGAAATCTTAATTGGTAAAATGTGCTCTGCTAACTCTACAAGTTTTAACACCACATCTCTGATCTTTGACAGAATATATACTTATGAATGAAGGCATTCAGAATAGCTCATTATCTGACTGGGTCATAGGATGTGACAATTCTCTACCTAATTTGTACACACACTAACTTAAAGTAACCAAAAATGTGCCTGACATTCTCAGACAGCGACAAGAGTCTGAACCACAGGCCCCTACCTGATTTATATATTAGGGACAAGGGTCAACCAATCAAATAATTATATTTCCCAGTCCTGGTGAGTAAGAAAGAAGGAGATGCCTCTCTTCTAATAGTCTTGGTCATTGCTGATTAAGTCATGAACCCTGTTTTATACCTAACCCTAAACTTAATTTGTTTATGTTTGTTTTCATGGATTTTCACTATATTGCCTACTTCGTGGAAGTAGTTGGGTTTCTATTTTTATGGTTGTCATCTAGTGAGGAACAATCTGCTTGGCTATTAACTCTGACTAGAAGTTATCGTATTTTAATAGCTTGTTCTAAAATGTGTTGCTGAATGGCAGTGGAGAGCAATAACAATCTATTACTAGGAGCTTTATTTATCAGACATGCGTAGTTTTCTCACTAAATTCTGGCATTTCCATGTGCATCAAATTATTGAGATTTCTTTAACAGTCGCAACACCATTAACGCACATCTCCACTGATAAATCACAGCCATATATGTCTGGAAACGTGAACAAGCATTACAATCAAACCTTGAAAAAGCCATTCATTCACTTTTAATGGTGACAAAATGCCCTCATTTGCTGTATGATTTGGTAATAACGGAACTCGGCCCTGTCCCGTGACTTAAATGAATATACTTTCTGTAGTGGTGTGGGCGGAATATTTTAATCTTGTGCTATGAGTTTTCAAATGAATTTATTAGCCTATTATGAGTGCCAAACACTGTCTGCACCAGCTGTAGCATTCTGCAAAGCACTTTAAGAAAATAAGCCCGCACATTTCTATGGAAGAGTCAAACTTTTGGTCCATATTTTGTTTATCCGTAGATAATTGTGTTTATCTCATGCCTTGGAATACACTCGGATGAAATCATAACCTTATAGAACATACTGTAGGTACAGCAATCATGTAGCCTACCTACAGAAAAAAAACTGACAATCTGCACTGTCATTGTATCATTTCAGAACCAATGTGTTGAAATACAGAGTCAAAACTACAAACATTGTGTCACTGTCCAAATACTTATGGACTGCACTACATATTGTCAAATAGACATTTGATCACGGTTGGCTGACTGAGCAATAGATTAGTAGTGTGCATTTGTTATAGACCTATATGGATAGTGATAAACCAGTCCTGTCAGGAAAAAATATATTTCCTGCATAGGCTATCAACGAGCAATTTCAAAAAATACTTATCCATTGTCTTGAGCCGTAGAGATATTAAATATTACTGTAGAAATTAAATCTTAGACGTATTTTCTGTCAAGAATGCAAAACAATTTGTACATCCATGTAGTGGCAGTCAGTAGTAAATATTTTAACCTGTTGAGAAAATCACTAAGGTTTTAGTGTTGTTTTTCAAAGAGCACCAACAGAATGACATTACCATAAACCTGAGTGGTACTGATGCAACGATCAGAAACTCAGTTTGTTATTTGTTTTTGCATCATTTCAGAGATGAGATGAATCGTAGTTCACAGTAAAAATGTCTCCTTAAGGGGCACTATATATACACAACAATTATACCTAATAAGCTTGCATAACACTAGATTACTACCAGTACCTTAGGACCTGCATATAAGAAGAGGTGAATACGGGATTCTCTTTGTAGACCAGCCCCTCAGTGTAGAACAGGCACATTATGGGTCCAACAGCAAAAGTTGTAAACACCTAGTAGCCTTGCTTAGAGTTCCAGACCTCATTAACTTGTAAAACCAGTTCAGTAGGGGACCCTGGGTGGGCCACCCCAGCTGACAGCACCAATCAGATATTGGTGCAAAACACATTGACTTTAATTTGTCAGTCTGCTGCATGTCAGCTTACCGGGTCTGCCCACTCATTTGGCTGTTGATTGGTAGTACAGCTAGCATGCATTTCTTATTTTAGGTCTAGCACTTCAGAGTCCACTTGTTGGATTCTGTTTCCTGCAGGGGGTCTGGTATGGCATACTGTGCTCACTGCTTGGAGATTCTTTCATACTGGCATTTGCCTGAGCAGTTAGCTACTAAGACTAACACCAAGACTTGCTATTTCTTTTAAATCTCAATTACTAGTTAAACTTTAAACATTTCCTTTCTAAATCGGTGTGAAGGATAGTTTCAACTCTTTGCCGCCATCCGACTCTGACAAACATCCATGAATCTGAGCCCACTGTTTTGACAACTGTTCCTCTCTCTCTCCATTTCCAACAAAACCAAATACATTTTGGCCTTCAACTTTTACAGACATCCATAAATAACTGCTGACATTTCATTCAATCATTCTGCCATTCACTGACAGACCGAGCTGCCATGGGGGTGTTTCTGTTTTTAAACATTCCACTGCGTGAGCCACGCTACTCAAGGACTTCTGCCAGGCAAGAAGAGCACAATATCGTCTCCATTCTAACCGGTTTCTACTGGAACAACATACAAGCATATTTCTGGTGAAAAACGTGGTCCTGCCATTGGAAGTGAGTTAGAGCAGTGTGTGTCACTGACAGAAAGTGCTGAGTCAGACACAAGGTAGTAACCAGCTCCAGGGGGTGATAGCAGGTTTCTCTCAGCAGAGCCAATTTTGAAATACCTTTATATAGCGTTGTAACTGATCCTGCATTTGAATGTGGGATTAGAGATCCTTCATGAGAAAAAGAACTGTTGAGCAACAAATACTGGAAAATAGAAAGAGGTTGACTACATACGAATGACATATTATAGAAGTAGTACCAGGGCAGGTATGGAAAACCCAGCAGGCAAGATGGAAAGCCATAGAAACATTCATTAACGGCAGCGCAGGTATTCCAGATGAAGCTGCGCAGGGATGTTTCATTCCCTCTAAGGTAACTATGTTAAATAGGTATGCCCTTGTGTGCTACGCTGCCCAGACCAGGTGGTGAAGATTAATAGGTGCTTCTGGAAGAAAGAGGTCTCCTGCACATATGGCATTAACAGCTGCTTCCCCTGCTTGGTCCAAATGGGTGTTGGGGGAGCACAGTACGACACCTCCAATGAGAACCCAAGCCTGATGAAGGTGAGGAGCACTGAGACGTCCTGCCTGGATACGGAATGTATCACTTACTAATGCTGAATAATGCAGCAACTATTACAATGCCATTTCCCCGGACAAAAGGACCGCCGTCCCGTGGAGGGGATAGGCTGACAGCAGCATTCCTTCCCACTGTAATCAGATTCCTATTGTGAGGAATTATTACACAGAGGAGGCTACTGGAAGGGTTTGACAGTGAAGGAGGCAAATCCCTACAGATACACAGGCATTACAACTAGCTATCAGACCCTAATGTCCTGTCAGACTATAAGGTATTAAACCATATCCAACATGTGAGTTATAAAATCCACACATAAAGGGAAAAAGATTCAGCAAGTCTGAAGGCTTCAGTAGTGCCACTGCCCTTGTATTCCTCAGATGTGCTACGACGTGAGCAGTGAGACGCGAAACCAGAGGGACAGAAAGATGGATGACCAAATGGATGGACGACAGGACGGCTGGACATCGCCCTCCTGTCCCAGCTTGTGTCCCGCCCAGGATTGGGCGGGAAACAGCTGGGGTATAGAGTCGTCTGTCCGTGGTCAGTCAGACTACCGCTGTCTTTGTGCTATGGTAACCCAGAGCTGAAATGAACAAACCAATTCACTAGGTGGATTTATCCTCACTAATCTGGACACTTGGATGCCCACCTAAACCAACAATATCAGAAGTATTGGCTATTTTTAGAATGCAGGAGGCTATCAACAACTGTTGAATGTGTTTATGTGAGCAGCACTCACAACATTCTGATTACAATATTCTGATGAGGGACTCAATTGAGCATGAGAGGGGAATACAAAGTCAATTTAAAAAATCTAGTCGTGATATAATCATGAGTATGTGGAAAACAAGACTGTTAAATAGAGAACATCAAAGGACGCATTTTCAGTGCTCATAACATAGCTCAGCGTGCTTCCACAATGACGCTTAATCGTCTGGACGTACACGTCTGCAGACAACGTGGGCTTCAGTGCACGGTATACAGGGTAATGGTAGTTAACGTCATTATCAGCGGTATCCATGTTCTCCATACATGCCAATCCGTGTCATCATTTGCTCTAGATTGTCACCTTCACTGGGCCAACATCATGATTGGGGCAACATTGTCAGTCATGCTTAGAGGATTTTATATCAATTCACAACTCAGTGTTCTTTCATTCCTTTACAACAGGCATGGGCAACTGGCGGCCCACGGGCCGCATGCTGCCCCCACCCCCTCTTTGTGCAGCCCTCAGATGAATTTAGAAAACAGTGAAAGGATATATACACAAAAAAACAGAAACAGAAAAAATATGTTTGACCTTAAATTTGTTGTAAAATTAGTATTGGAACCAAAGTCTATGCTGGAAACAAAACATGAAATAGACTTGAAATAATTTTTAGCATGTTTACAAAGCTGTTGTGATGTCTTTCTAAGTGTAGCTGAGAGTGTGCTGATGTTTGAGCCATAAAACACTTCATTATACCTATTACAGAAGTCTCTGTACAAGCCAAAATATCAGTGAAAACAGCCAAAACTATAGCGTTCAAAGGGTTAACGCGTTTAATTACATGGCAGCGAACGCACTGAATCCCGGGAGAGATGAGCAGAGAGGGAAAACAGCATGTTGATCAATATTTGAAAATTGCTCAGATATACGTTAACTGGCATCAGACCTAGTGTACTTTTAATGCATTTGTTAATAATTACATACAACACACGGACGTGTGTGTGTGTGTGTTCCAAGTTAATCTGCAGCCCCCTGATGACCAGTACATACATTCTGTGGCCCCACCACCATCCAAGTTGCCCATCCCTACTTTACAACATCGAGCCGCATATTCCAACAGATCATTATCACCTGAAGCCAAATGGCAACTTTAAGTTCCATCCTGTCCCCTTCTGCTTACGGCCAGTACTGTAGCCTGGCTGTGTCCCTTCAGACATTGGCACGTTGTAACAATCAAAATCCCATTGCCTCAGACCAGGAGGGACTTCCCAGAATGACTTCCATCCGCTCAGCGGCCTCCGCTAATGAATTCTGCGATTAAACTTGTAATTAATTTCTATCCTTAATCAATGTATAGTCAGGACCAGTACAAGTGGGGGGTGAGGAACTCCACCGTGCTCTGCCACAGTCCTGGCGCGGTGCCAGAGCTGTTCATCCAGAGGTGCATTGTCTTACATGTAATGACACATTTGAAGACAGGGCCTGCTGTCTGCTGGACTGAGCATGCTTTATAGTTCTCTCAGTTTCCTCATATCTATGTTTTATGATTTATTACAATTATTATAGTGGTTTAATAACGCGTTAAGAGCAACGGATGGGGTCATCATTTATCACTGTTAATTAGATTCTCTCTTAACATCAACATGTCGCTTACCATTTGGAAAACTCCAATTGTCTTCATCCACTCGTCTAAAGGGTTCACATGCTGTGTTTAGGTTATCTGATTAGAAACATTCTACCACGCCGAACTTTCACCAAATAACAGATATTTTACGGGTATAGAGAATGTAGCAAAGAAATAATAGCACTTCAGTGAGTTTTTTGTTGTCCCTCACATCTGAATTATTGGGTTGTGCTACCGTATGTCTCCCATCACTGAAAGCCGAACTGAATAGTAATCAAGCCTACAGGACCAGACAAAAGAGATTCTGCTGGCCCTATTGTGTCCTCACTCATTCACGCTCCATCCCCTTCACCCCTTCCTCCCCATCCCTTTGTGACACGGTATGCCTGTCACGGCCGGGACCTGTTCCCCTGTCTGCCATTGACCTTCTCTCACCTCAATAAGATGAATGTATTTTGGGCAGACAGCACAATCGCCCTTTAAGTAACCGTCATTCCCTTCGTTTTGAAAAGCCTCATTCATCTCATTTGCCTGAACAGCTATTCTCAGCGAAAAGTTTGAGACAGAAAAAAAAGTGAGAAATTGTAATCTATTCTCTGATAATAGTAACTGAACAATTCTCCCACATCTTCCATAATGTAGTCATTCAGCTGACCCTTTTATTCCTAAATTACATATCAAATTCTACCAGGATTCATCTTCAAACATGGGATTACTGTATATGAACATTCTGGACTGACACAAGATCACTGAACTCTTTTTAACACAGGTTATGGTGTCAAGTTTCCCCTTTTATTGAGAAGGTGTTCTGGGAGCTAAGCCTTAAAATATGCCCTTTTATGACCTCTAACCTTTCAAATTTCTGCGTTTCCAGTCCCAATCCCAAATTGTCTTCACAGAACTAATCACAGAGTAAACAACTGGAATCAATAGGAAGTATTGATCCACTATTAGTAGACCAGTGAACCAGGGACAAGAGTTTGTTTCTTGCTTTACTTGTTAGTGGCTGTCATCCATGTTGTTCAATAAAGGATGGGGACACAGTGCTAGCCCAAATGTTACAAATATTTAGATTTTCAGGCAGTTTTTGGGGAGTTAAATTTGAATAATAGAAATAGTTTGGGCATATATTTAAAAATTCCTAACTAAAATGTTGTAGATTATCAAACATAGACATCTCTGGAATTAATACCATTATTCTGAGACATGCAACTCTGCAGATAATATGAACATTTGATGTGTTTCAGTTGTCACCTGTCATCACAGAGAAAAACACTCAAATGATGAAAACTGCAGAAGAGTCCAATGAACCAGGATAACATCTGACTTTCTGGGACTGACATATTGAGATTAGGAGAATGTCATTTTTAAGTATGTTGTAAAATGTATAAGAACATGAATAGAATGGTCACATATTCAGACCAAATATACTATGCAAATCAACACAAATGTTGTCATGCAATCATATGTAGAATCCATGGCATAAAGATTTTCTTTTGTTATAATTATTATTACAGTTTTTATCGCTTTGGGTCAGTTCTCGAATTACAATTATTTTTTTCAAAAGAATGAGGTCAAATCTCTGAACAATTAGTTTCTTGTTCACAGCAGATTTTAATTTCTTATTCATTTAAGCAAATTGCACAGGTGGCACAGGTGGGCAAACAAGTACAATTGTCTACAATTTGCACAATACCTATATGCACATGGCAAAGCTTATCAAAACTGATGAGTTGATTCTCAGTGAAATTGTCTTACTCTTCACAACTTCTAAACATTCTTTAATCATGTTAGCCATCACATGCAAAATGATCCATTCAATTATCAAAATCTGCCAGACATATGTATATTCCATACATATATATGACATAGAAAGTATATGATATCTGCTAAATTGGCAAATTACCTGCCAGATGACATAGTAATGAAATAAGCATCATAATCTTACCAATGAAGTTTGGAAGCATATATATGGAGCTTGCCCACAGAACAATCACTACAATTTGAACATGAAGGAACATCACAACCCTGAACAGCAGCTACCTGCTCGTGAAAGAGAAATTAGATGTCAAAGAATGGACATGCAAATGTGAATTTTCGGTTTACATGTAACACATTGCTACACATGGCATGGGTGACTTGCACATCTGTGACAGCACCATTAATGCTGAGAAATATATACAGGTTTTGGAGCAACATATGCTGCCATCCAGATGATGTCTTTTTCAGGGAAGGCCTTGCTGATTTCAGCAGGACAATGCCAAACCACATACTGCATGTATTACTACAGTATGGCTCCATAGTAAAAGAGTCTGGGTGCTAAACTGGCCTGCCAGCAGTCCAGACCTGTCACCCACTGAAAACATTTGGCGCACTATAAAAAGAAAAATGCGACAAAAAAGAACCCGAAATGTTGAGCAGCTGCAATCCTAAATCAAGCAAGAAGGGGAAAACATTTCATTTTCAAAACTACAGCAACTGGTCTCCTCAGTTCCCATAGACTTACAGAGTGTTGTCAAAAGAAGAGGTGATGCAACACAGTGGTAAACATGCCCCTGTCCCAACTTTTTTGAACTGTGTTCCAGACATCAAATTCAAAATGGGCATGTATTTTTCCAAAAACAATAACATTTCTCAGTTTCAACATTTGATATGTTGTCTTTATTGTCAATTAAATATAGGCATAAATGATTTGCATATCATTGCATTCTGTTTTTATTAGCATTTTACGCAGCGTCCCAACTCTTTTGGAAACGGTTGTAAATGAAGAACTCAAAGCCTTGCTGGCTGTAAATACTAGGACGTCCCCTGGGGCAGATCATCTTGACTTTACTTGCATGTGCAGCACCATTTATTGCTTGCTCAGTGGCCCATATTTTTACTCTGACTCTAATCTCTGGAATTATGTCAAAAGTGTGGAAAGCTGCCCACGTTCTTCCACTTCATAAGAGCAGAGACTCCAGCAGCCTTGAAAATTATCCCCCCGTCTAAATGATCCTGTTTATCAAAGATTCTAGAATCACTGGTGAATAACTAAGATATTTCCTGACTGATAATTGTCTTTTGAAAATGCATCAATCACCTCTGAATTTGGAAAACTGCCTTCACCTATCTTGCCCCGTGTAAGTGGAATAAGCTCCAAAATAAGCCCAGGATTGAATGACTTGTACTCACAATTCTTTTTCAAGCGTTTTGTAACGTTAAAATCATTTCATCATAAAGGAATTTAATGTAATAAATTAAGTGTTTAAAGGTAAAACTGAAAATTAGGATAAAAGTATATAAACAAATCTTTAAGGTTTGCCGCACTTGTTCAACACTTTCATTAAAAGTTAAATATATACTGTATATTTTGCATGTGCAGGCCATTTTATTGTGTTTTCCAGAATCACTGTAATATTTCAAGTCATCATTGGGTAATAGCTTTTTTGTGTCCATGTGTTGACCACGTGTAGCTGGTTGGCAGGTGGGAGGGGGACAATGTATAAATCTGTATCTTCACTATATCTATAAGTGAAGTGCTTGTTATATGTGGAATCTGGTGGCTTAGCAATTGGACAACCATTGGTTCTGCTTGTAAATATCAAAACTTCCTAATATATAAACTGATAATTAGAAAGGGTTCTTACAAAATATTTTGGTCAGGTTGAGAAACCATCTGACATCTCAGTGAAAAACATGAAATTCTCCAGCCTGACTGTATCAACCATCATTGTTAGATTTAGTGTATATGATTGTTTAAGTCTGGTTTAAAACAAAATAAAACATTTTGGCCTGTCTACTATATGATTTTTCTGACTACAGACTAGATAACAAATCAAAATCTATCATGAAATCCGAACATCCAAATGTGTTCCCACAGATATTATTTTTCTTGATGTGTTTACAATCAGTCCAATTCAGATTTCTTGCAGCAATTTATTACGTTGACCAATCAGATCAGCTCTTTTGCCAGTAAGCGGGTAACAAATCAGAATTGGGATGTCTGTGTAAATGCTGCATTATAATGAAGATATTTCATGTTGTTCTGACTGTGAACTCTGGGTCGTTGTTTACTCATAGGTTTCAAATACCTGCTTTCCTTTTTTCCTGAGCCAGTGTTTCTGCCAGTTGTGACAATCTGCTTATAAAGGAGCCGCATTGTTAAAAGCGGCATCAGCTGTGAAGCCATTAGTCTCTCTCCCGAGGCAGCTAACTGCTAGCCCAGTACCTGTTCTCTCTGTAAACATTTTTATCACTAATCAGCCAGACATACAATAACCGCAGTACATCAGCTTCAATGGGGAAATTATACAGTGACTACATCACCAGGATATGTATTCAGAGCTGGAAATGAATTTGCATTGATTGAGCCAGACAATGGCAACATTAAAAGACCATTACACCAGCGGTGCAGGGCTGTGTCCCTACCTCTCCCTAAGCAGTAGCCGAGGCTGGGCAAGGCCAGAGTGGTGGCCCATGCTGAGTAATCTGAGGAACACAGCACCTCAGAGTGGGAGGCAAGCATAACATTATACCATATACATGAGTCATTCCCCGGACAGATGCATTTGTCAGGCGTGACTTTACCATCACTTGGGCTATTTTTACACCTTACACATTCTGCTGCCTTCAGACGTAGCAAATGTGTGGTTGTATTTTGGAACAGTTGGAGCTCTTAAATGAGTTAGCCTTACTGAAATAACCATCTGAAATGGAATTTGAGTGTCAATTAAAACAGGAAATACATGACACTTGAAACAAACTATAGTCTGTGGTCCTACAATTCTTTGTTCAGCATGAAATGAAAAGCCTTTAGAAACCCATCAGATCTGTGACTTTTAATGCTCTTAGCATAAGTTATTCCCAACCACAGAAGCAGGAAGTGGGGTCACTGAGCATAATCTGCTATGAGCACATTTAGCCAATTTTGCTAATTCCATCCCTGCTTATCTCACTGCATTCCTGTCCCCCATGCAAACAGAATTTGACAAAGTGAGATTCATGGCTGCTTTTAAGATTAATGTGCTACAGCTAAGGGATTCTTTGCAATGCCATATTTTGTAGTGGCCTACACTACACTTGATTACAAGAGAGACGTTTTTAAATGAAAACATAGTCATACAGTTGTAAATGCACAGTGTCAACACGTAACTATGACAACACCTTGCTTTGAGGTAGAGAGGGCTGGTGCACTTAAGCTAATGGAGGGGGGGAGTCGAGAAAGAACAGTGTGCAATTTCCTGTAGACGCGTGAGGACTGACATTGCCAAAATAATAGATTGACATTCACTTCATGCAAAGATATTGATGTGGCCCAAAAAGATAACGTACTCTTATCATTTTTACTAAGCACAGCCAGAAGAGGATTGGCCACCCCTCAGAGTCCTTCTCCTCTCTAGGTTTCTTCCTTGGCTCTGACCCTACTGTACTAGTGAGTTTTTCCTGGCCACTGTCATTTTAAGTCTATGATTCATCAGTAAACTTAGGAAAAACAAACACAACATGGAAAGTTTTGGTCCTATTTTTTATGAGCTGTAATTAAAGATTCAAGAAATGCTCCGTATGTACAAAAAAGGCTTATTTCACTTAAATCTTATTCATCGATTTGTCTTCATCCTGGTTAGTATTTCACTTTTCCAAAGACCATCAACCCACCTGATGTGGATGTGGCATATCAAGACGCTGATTAAACAGCATGGTCATTACACAGGTGCACCTTGTGCTGCAATAAAAAAGACAAAAAAGCCAAGTTTTAAGGAGAGTGTGCAATTGTTTTGCAGATTGCAGGAATGTCCACCAGCTCTTTTGCCATAGAAGTGAATATTATTTTCTCTATTATAAGCCGCCTCCAAAATTTGGATAATTTGTCACTGCGTTCAACTGGCCTACCGACCTCAGACTAGGTGTAACCACGCCAGCCCAGGGCCTCCACATCTGGCTTCTTCACATAAAGGATCATCAGAGGCCAGCCACCCGGAGAGCTGAAGAAACTGTTGATTTCCACAACTAAAGAATTTCAGCAAAATCTGTCAGAAGCTGCCTTAGGGAAGTTCACCTGCCTGCTGCCCTCACCTGTATTGACCTGACTGCAGTTCAATGTCATAACTGACTTCAGTGGCCACGGGCACAATGTTTGATGGCTACAGGCACAATGGAGAAATATTGGTTGAAACTGTACGGGGTAGATTGAAAGCTTAATGCATGTTGCTTTCATATTAATGTTCAGTGTATTTAGCAAGGTTTATTACCAAAACAAAGTTAAAAAAAAGCTAAATATGAATAGGAATGAATGTGGCTATATCGAGATAGAGGCAAAAATAGACAAGATGAATAGTCACAGCACAGCAGGGGAACCAGCAGCGATATTTACAAGTGTAATGAGCTTGGTGCTTTCAGGAAGTTGTTAAAGTGTCAAATGATTTATCCACAACTTCTCACTGACAGGGGCCGATACCGCAGGGTTTTCTCACTCTCACCAGTCCCTTAAGACAGAGCAAGCAGCTCTGGGAAACATCCTGGGACCTCATCACAGCCCCTCCACTCTGGCAGGGACACAGTATGGGAGGAGTGTTTTGGTCACCTGCATGCTGGTTGTTGAGATAGAGCTCCACTGCTGAAATTGCTGGGAGACATTACGGTTTTAACTTTTTTCCACTTGAAAGGTTTCAGTAATTCTGTTTCTGGCTCACAGTCAGCTTAAATATAAGCTGTGTGTTAAGAAAAAAAAATTGTGGTAAGAAAAAAAAGCATGAAATCAAATAGTTTTTTCCTCTACGGGTGATATCATTTAATCACTTTCATGCTAAGTCCCACACACACAGAGGGAAAATGCTCCTATTGTTCCCCAGGCCTTATAAAGACCTATGCAAAATGTAAACATCGTTTGAGCCTACCTCAGAGTCTCCTGACAAAGGCCCTCTACTGCACAGTGTTCATTAGAGTGGAAATTATATGTGCAAACAAAGACAAGCAGCACACTCCACTGAGTCTTTTCATGTCAGAATTGCAAATGAATGCAGCTTCCTCACCTGGTCCCTGCAGGCGGTATCCCTGTGCCTCCAATCTTCCTGTTATTGACAGAAGGCTGCCTCCGGAAAACTGTGAGCGCTAATCACAGAGGATGAGGCCAAAGCTCTGACACATCCCCTCCTCTGCCTGCCTGTACCCGGGTGGGTTGAACCTCCTGAGAGAGGCGGCTCCATCCAAGGACAAAATGTGGACATGTCCCCTGATAAAATGGAATGCAACATGTCAGACACCTTCTGGTTGAGATACTAATCCCATACCATTCAGTGGCATCAGACTTTAGGATGAATGAACCCAATCTTCTGGGTGAACAGCCGAGTCTGGAGAAGGTCAAATGAAAGGTCAGGAAACGGAGCAAAGTGTCGGCCTACGTTACGCGGCGTGGCAGCATATTGACAGTCAGAGAGCAGTAGGGGGCTGCCTTGGCAGGGGGCTCCAATAACAGTGATGGTAAACAACTAAAAAGCTCAGTAAACAAAAATAAGCGCTGCCTGCCTTTGTGAGGCTTCCGCTTCCCCGCTCCACTGGGTTGTGTAACAACGTTAGCGCTAAAGTAGTGAAATACTGAGGAGAATTTAATCTGCCACTCAGTGCAAAGGCTTTAAGGGAAGAGAGACATGCAGCCACCAAGAGACACGCACAGATTATTGGGAAATCTCCCCATTGTAGGGGCTGGCACATACACTTTGTGGTTAGGCTGTTTGGCTAAATGTCAACAAATGCAGTAAGCTCGTTACTGAGCATCTATGTAAGCCTCACTTTTCGATGCCTGATGTTCAAGTTTGTTTTTTTATTGGCCGCTTTTCTTGTTGGAACTCCACCAAACATTCTGCTTCCCATTGTAAGAAATGAATGTGAGGAGTGGTCATATATTTGTGGCTGTTTTGTCTGATCATAGAATTGGCTATGAGAATACCTCCACGGGTCTGTTGTAATGATTCACTTCAATAGTGTTTGTTTTCCATTTCCTCTCCAAGGGAAAGATGGATGACGTTATCAAGTGCAGCACTTGAGATGAGGAAAAATGTCAGTCGAGCACATCAGTAAAATAGCCCTGCTGTTTTCAATAAATAACTCTTCCTTACTTCCATCAAACAATTCCAGCCCCAAAAATGATTTCCCATTTCAACACACAATTACTTTACACAATGTAACTGTAAACACCTAAATTTATTTACATTAAAATGAATGCAAGAAAAATCATTCCTATCAGAAGTGGTCAATTATTCAACATAATGAAAATAAACCAAGCTGTCTGAGAAGCTATGAAACATACAATCATTTCGAAAATTTTATATATTATTGTGTGTAACACCACCAACGCCTCCTCCAATGCCACATACATACAATTATTTGTATTTAACAAAACTCTACATAAGAAGCAAAGTCTCCTGTGTCCATAGTTATTTTTGTCTAATGCATAGAGATACTGGAAATGGGAGAACAAAAAGAAAAAAATAAAGATATGCAGAGATATGCTCCCACTGAGAAGATGCAAGTAACACATGACAGGCATTATCTTCCAATGGCAAATAAAAAGGAAGAATGGACACACATGGATACACGCTTTAGTCGACGTACACCCAAGCAGACATACACACACACCCTTCCCCACACTACTCCAAATAATTTGCATATGTATTAATAAATTCATACGGTCACATTGATCTAAAAAATATCATTGTCTCTAGGTAAGGCCAAATAAACAGGATTTTGCATTAGAACCTATGTTGAATATACATGCTTCGCCCCCATGAAGGATGGGTTTATAGCACTTAGGCAATTTGTCTCATATAACCTGATTTTCTTTTTATTCTGATATCCCCAGTGCACGTGTATTTTGATTCAGAATAAGATCCCTAGGAAGACTCTGACATAGCAGAAAGTAAATACATAAACTTCAAATACCCACAGGCATGATACAAGGATACCAACACGGCTGAACTTTGCTTTTTGTGACATTGACTCAAGGCATGTGACACAAAGACCTATCCCTCCACAGCACCTCAAGATTAAAAAACAGTTTTGAAGCAAGATAAATACTTTAGTGTCTTTTTTTCTCCAGTTACTGATATTGGCTATATATTTCCTGAAGCGCAAGAAGAGCAGAGCAGAGACAGTCCAGGCATGTTGAGGAGACAAGAGCATATCTAACTGGTCAGGTTGTTTTGCCAGCCTGTCCTATCTAAGTCTATCAGGTATAGGGCCATGCTATGACATGTCAGGTCCTAGAGGAAACGTAGACCGAGCCTGCTACAGTCATTTAAATAACACTGTGACTTCAGCCCTCAAACAACAAAGACAGCAATGGGACTTAAAGTTAGCTTAGGCAAAGCACTTCTCTTAAATATGCCAGTGGTGATAAGCTCTACAACTATCTCTTAAAATATGCCAGTGGTGCTAAGCTATATACTTCTATCAGTTCAAAGCTGCAGAGCTCAGGTGGATACTATGGTGTGAGAGATTCCATGATGGAATTTCTTTAAATCAGCTGGCTCACCTTGACATCATAATTCTTCAAAGCTCTCGGTGGCAAGCAAAGACGGCTACAGCACATTCTGTTTAGACAGAACCATGGTGAGTTCTAAAGTGCCCTCTGACCTTCCCCTGCCCTTGCCTCTGGTGCCAGCTACTTGCTCACTGATGTTCAGATGAGGATGATGAGGGGTATGATGAGTGGGTAAAACATGATGTATCTGCCCCTGGGGTGCTTGTGTAGGATGGTGGTGCTGGTGAGAGATGAGCATTAGTCTTTGCTACGCTATGGATTCCGCCAGTTTGCCGTCACTGTCATCTTCCTTTAGGGAGTGTCCTTTGGAAGCCCTATCCTGCACGTCCTCTTCACTGAGGTTTCTCCAATACAGAGGAGGGCTGTGGGAAGAGAAGGGAGTGGATGAGAAGAAAAGAATAAGAGGTTGTATATCGGAGAAATACTGATGAACTTAACCCTGCCTGAAAACTGTGCTTTTAAACTCTGCAGAGGTCACATATGAATCCAACTGACTCCTCCGGCAATCTCCACTGGTCAGGACCCAGGCCAGCGGTATCAGCTGCTTTAATAGGAGCGCAGCACAGTGAACACTATCGATCAGTACTGGACCAAAGTGCATGCAGGGTTACCAAAGGCCAAACAAACCAAAACAGTATACAATCCACACCACTAGTTTCATGCATAAAAAAAACTGCTGAGGTTTTTGCGGTCAGAACACGGTCAGTTTTCTATTATTATTATTAATATTAAGTTTGTTATGTTCAATTTATTTAGTTTGGGCTTTCATAATCCTGCTTCCAGGCTAAAGTAGATTTTGGTAGATGATTTTTAACAACATGATGAAACAAAGACAAAGCCATGGTCCAGTGATTCTGCAGGACAGCTGGATGCTACATGGTGGCTATATTCTAATGAAGCAGTCTGTTCATGTTCAAGTAGGTCTACACTTCCTGTATGTCTAGTCAGGCCTGGAGGGAGCAGAGTGGCGGATGGATAGATGTGTGTCAGGGCAATTGCTATGCCGCAGGCTACGCGGGCATCTAGCTCTCTATTAGTATGTATGCCAACATGCGGTTAGCTTCCTTAGTATCACCACGCGTCACGTTCCAAGAAGAAATCTCAATTAACAAGCGGAGACAATTACATGTCGTGTTTCATATGCTCAGAGACAGGGAGCCTTACACCACAAAGCATGTGGAATCAACACTACTCTTCACAAAGAAAATGCGTTAGTTAGAGGTATTTCACATCAGCCTGGCTGCACACCTATGGCAGGAGCTTGTTATGTCAAATGAATACATTCATAATCAAAGAAGATTAAAGTTAATAGAGACAGTAATTCAAGCCAAGGCTCCAGGTGGCTTAAAGGAACACCATGCTATGCACTACAATCTCAGACATCACCTACAGATGCTGGCTTTAGTCAATATCGGGCTTGTAGAGATACTTCATCACTGTGCTGTCCATCCTCTTCTTTTTCTTCTTCTCCTCCTTCTTACTGGCAGGTCTCGGTTCAGAGCCCTCTTCATCCGATCCGGGATGGGCTGAACCTCTCTTCACGCTGTTGGAGCTGCGGTAGGAGACGGTGGAAGCTGAGCTGGATGATGAGGAGGACTCCGAAGAGGAAGAAGAGGATTCAGACTCACTCTCCTTCTTCTTGGAGCTCTTCCGGGACTTCTTCTCCTTCTTCTTGGAGCTCTTCCGGCTCCGGTGGCGGTCTGAGCTGGAGGAGCTGGAGGAGCTGTCCGAGGAGCTCTTCTTCTTGCCTCTGTGGGAACTGGAGCAGCTGGAGGACCTGGTGCTGTAGGCCACTGCCGAGCTAGATGCAGAACGACGCGCACTGGAAGTACTACGGCCCAGATCTTCATCATCCACCTTCACGCTGCGTGCAGTGTTCCCGTCATCCTGCTCGTCCTTCTCCTCCTCTTCTGACTCGTCAAGTTTGCTGCGTTTGAACTTGATGGGCTTGAAGCTGAGGACCTCATTGATGGCCTTCTCCAGGTCGGGGTCCAGGTAGTTGCGGTGGGTGACAGCCTTGACTTCCGAGATGTCCGGGGCGACGTCTTCAGAGGAGCGGGTCGGGGTGGAGAAGCTGCGGCCCAGAGAGCGGGGGCTGTAGGCAGAGGTTCCCCGACTGAAGGCCGTGCTCAGAGCATCGTCGTCGTCCACGCGCAGGCCGAACTCACTGAGCCTGCTGCTGCGGGCAACAGATATCCGGGAATCAGCCTTGCTCACACTGCCCGGGCTGCGTCCCCCAGAGCGCCCGCTCAAGTTGGGGCTGACCGGTGTCCCAAATGAGTCGCCACGCCCGTCGTCCTTCCAGGAGGCGCTGCGTCGCAGGCCACGGGGGCTGGTGCGACTCACACTCGTGATGCTGCTGATGGTGGACATGTTGTCGTCGTCCATGTTGGGCATGGCTCTCCGGGTGGACCGGCCAGGGGCCAGGGACGACACCATGGACTCCTTGTCCGGGTCCGGGCTGCGTGGGGCCCAGCGGCGCTCCAGACCTCGCCGTGCCCTGCTGGTGGCCTCAGAGTAGGCCTGTGAGATGACCGAGCCACGCTCATCGTCATCCTGGGAATTCTTCCAAGAGCTGACCGACAGGCCGTCGTCCTGCTCAGTGGCCTTGGCCTTGCGTAGGGATGAGCGGTCTGTGGTGTCGGACTGTTCTTTCAGCGTACTGAACAGGGAGCTCTCATCCCCCTGGCCTCCGATGGAGTCCTTTAGGTTGGAGCGCTTCCTGTAGCTAAGGGAACTCATCACAGACACTGATCTGCTGTCTAGTTCTTTGCCCTCTTTGCTACCTTCTTTCATCTCCTTACCCTCTTTCCCTTCCTTGGCATCTACATTCACAGCATATCTGAGTGGTTGTGGGAGGAGAAACAATCAACAGACACATGAGAGAAACAGAAAGAAGAGTGGAGACTTGAAAATTTACAATTCAACTAGAAATGAACATTTTAAAATACATGTGTTTGAATCCCTGAAGACTATAAAGAGGAATGGTCAGGCTTTTACAACACTAGAGGTTCATCAAAATTCCCCCAAACTTTCCAGCAGCAGCTATCGGACATTTCTGATGACACTTTGTCCTCTGAAGAGAGTCTAATAAGGAAAGTTAAGTTGTGAGTTCATCTTCTAAAGCTCATCAATGAGACACAGTATATTTGGGGTTAACTGTGTGATCTCTGCTAGGGGAGAGGAGACAAATTCATCTCAGGCACAGTAGAGAGCGGGCCATTTAGCCGGAATGCCAGCTGGCCACGGGCCACTTCAATAAATCTGACAGGCAGCGCAGTGTTCGCTTTCCTCTACGGTGCTGCCTGCTGTCATTAGAGGGATGACAGGGAAGTAGAGAGAGATGACACCTAATCTCATGAAATACTCACCTTTCCATTCCACCCTGCCTCAGGTAATCCTGGGCATTTTAGCTCTCAGCAGGGTAAACTCAAACAAGGATGGGACGGCCAGGGAATGAGGAGGCCCTGCTCTATCTGAGCTCAGCCAGAAGGAAGAGAGTGATATCATAATGAAGAGTCTGAGGAGGGTGACAGCCAGACAGACAGACACTGACCTGGAGCTCTTCAGACTGCCCTCATCTGACAGGGTCTTGGTGGAGCCCTTATTCTTAGACAGCCAGGACTTGACCCCGTCCACGCGGTCCTCCACCTCGGAGTCTGTGTCCGACTCATCTCCGCTGTGAGGAAGAGACAGAAGGAGAGCAGACAAACTATTGTTGGGTTGCTGCTGACAGGAGGCACTGCATTTGATGACCAGAGTCAGCTGGGAGGATTAGTTAAGATCCACCACAGACGACAACGGTTGGATTGAAAACATACACACAAACACACCAATCAAATGTTTTGATCGACACAAAACAATAGCTTTCTGATGCAGTTAGTAAGACAGCAGCTATATTCTATTCCTCCTGAAAGTAACCCTGGGTGACAGATCCATTATCCCCCAGTCGCAAACTCATCCAGTTGTACTATACTGCTACTTCCTGGATATTAATCAAAATATCAGACATGAAGCTGAAGTTGTGCCAAAATAAGTTGGATGAAAACCCACACAGCTCAGTTGAAAGACAAACAGCTATTAGATAATTGTGCTTAAATGTAAATGCATACGGTACCTGAGTGATTTTCCTTCTCATATTAAGTGCATAATCACCTGCGACTAGGTTGGTCGAGGGAAACCAGCCATGGTGCCTCTGAGCGGAGCAGAATGTAAATGAATGGCGCTTATAAAGGAGTAATTAACTCTGTGGCCATAGCTAGGCTGTTACCGCCTGTGTGGCGCATTGCTGAGCTTGGCCTGATAATGTAGATTGTTATTTGGGCTGAGCCGATGGGATGGCCCTCTAACCCTGGCCTTCACAATAACAAGCAGCAAACAGAGACCGGAGGGAACCCAAGGAGAAACCAGATTAGATCACGGCTCGGAAAGGACTGCATGCAGATTTCAATTCTAATTCATGTGTTCCTCAATCCCAGAGGTGAAGCATCTCGGCCTCTACATTATGCATCTGTTTGTCTGAGAGAGGTTGATTGACATCAGTCCAAATGGCACTATTAAAGTCACGTGATAAATACCAAAAGCAAGAGGCAGATCCTTGAATGAACAGCTCATCTGGTGAGGCTGGGGGCAGAATACAAAGTGCTTCTCATGAGCCAACATAGTTATCCATTATGTCCTCAGTTGAGAGTTGCAAAGGCTTCTCAGTAGCAAACAATTATATTTTGGTCAATATATTTTTGTTGGTAACAATGAGTAGTATTTACTCAGGTGTTTCTGAGACACGACTTTGCAGATTGACAGGTTAACACTCCTTGGCAAGTTTTAGTTAGGTAACTGACTAATGTTTTGCTAGAAAAATGCATGTGGAATAGCTTTTTATTTTTCACATTTGTGTTGCTGCCAGTTCCTGATCTTTAGAGAACATTAATTGAGGAGTTGCCTGAAGTGTGAAGGGAATAGGAAAATAGAAGAATACATCACTGCTGAGGAAGAGGCATCAAAGTGAGGACAGGCAGCTTCTCCAAACATTTGTTTTTCTATCCTTGAGGGAACCAGAAAAACAGAAATCTATGTTCCCTATCCTCTCGCCCTGACCTTAACCTAACCTCAACTGTAACTTTTTCCCTAAACTTACCCACCTGTGTGTGGATATTTCCTGATAAATTGCTCCTTAGTTTCTTTACTCTTGAAGCACATTAAGATTCTATGAAAAGCTCTAGAGAAGTTCAATGCAATATGATTGATATTGATATCATTGTTATGCTGAACTATGTGTTGCGAGTTTTCTGGTGCCCAGAGTTACAGATGCATCCCCTATGTGTGGATGCCAAGTCACCCTGCAGCTGTAAAACTCGACAAGATCATCAGCAGCCTACATCACCAACCTCTACCATTCTCTGATCACCTCTCTCCACTGGGGCCACGATCTCCATAAAAATGTATGGAGAGACGGCCTTAAGAAATGGAAATGGAGAACCAACTCTTGTCATCGTGCCTGTCTGTCAGCATCGCTATTACCTAACTTATTAGACTCTGTCACTCAAGGTCTTTCTCCTGTTCAATGAATCAAACGATCTGGGAACGGTCTGGGAAAGACAATTCAAGGACGCACTCCCACATAGTTTACAAGGCAAAACAATCCCCCCGCACACCAGGAACACAAACACCTGCACTGGAGCAGCTGTGTGACCGAGGCGCCTTGTATTCGACTGCTTTGCAAAAGGTGTCACACACAATTTACGTCCTTGGCCTCACACCACTGGCTAAGCAGCGCCGAGGCTCCAGGGGAAAAACAAGCACAGAGAATTTCCAGCCAGACATTAATTGTATCTGACAATCCGTTTCCGCTTGTGATCTCCGTTACACATACAGTATATATCATCATAAAGCTCCTATAGATATTTTCTGTGCACAGTATATCATCATAAAGCTCCTATAAATAGTTTCTCTCTACAGTATATCGTCACGAAGCTCTTACGGACAGTACCGACCCACAGTTTTCGGACTATTCATCCTAGCGTTCGCAGCATCTATATCAAGGTCTCACTTCTCAAGGAGGAGAGATCTACTACCCTATGTCATTTGAGCAGTGTGTTGCAATAGACGGTGAACACCCCCTTTAAGGTCAACTCTTTAGAAGATGTTTACAGTGATCCTTCTATGACCAAGACAGAATGCAATGGGCAAAGATGACACCCTTCCCTCTTGACATTTTGAAAAGAGCTTCTTGAAAACTTGGAAAAAGGTGTCCAAAGGTTGCCAACAAATTCATTATTGTCTATTCCCTTCACTAAGTCACTAAAATCAATCCGTTCATGTCACGTTTTTATTGGTTAAATTTCTCCAAATCAAGGTCAAACAGCAGCATTCTTCCCTTCACAATATACTGGCAGATCAATTATTCCATTACTATTTACCTCACTGCTATTACATACAAATCGAAGAGAGAACAAATGCTAAGTAACCATGGTGACTGTCATTCTTTTCTCTTGAGTATTGCTAAGTAAGGAACCTACAGGCTTGATGTCGACGTACTGACAGAAGGCACTGTACTGACTCACATGACGTCCCGGTCTGTCAGATGGCAAACTAATGAATAACAATGAGATCATGTTTTTAATTGAATTGACTTCAGAGATGTGTTCTGAAACAGGCAATTAGAGGTTTATACTGACACAAATAATACACGCTGAGGAACTTAACTGCTAAACCAACACTCTACACTGCAAAATAGTGACGTATGCTTGCATACTTCTACCAAAACATGACAGGCGTCAATGAAATTGGAAAGCTCATTTAAATTAATGGGGCTTCAGAATAAATGCTTTTGTTGAACTTCAAAGCACGAAAGACAGCCCATTGAGCAAATGAGGTCCCACTGTACAAGCAGACCTCTAGGTTCCTTCACGGAGAGATGTAAACAAAGACTTGAACCTTGTGTTATCAATAGGCCAACGCACTGGAAAGAAATCTAACGACGCTCTTGAACAGAATGCAATTAGTGACGGGTTGGTTATGGAAGTTCTCAAATGCATGCAACTAGAATGGCATGTCACAGATGCAGGATGGAGGCCAAAGCAAGCGGTTTGAAATGGGCCAATGGTTAAATGATCATTCAAGGGAGAGTGATGCAGTATCTTCAGGTATTTTGTGCTTTCTGAAATCCTCCATGTTGCTGAGCATCTCTCAAACAGTAGATTAGTAATGAATGTTAATCTTAATGTAAAACATTTAAAACATGTTCCTTTTGCTCTCAATGTAATCATACAGCATACGGCATCATTCTCCGATATGGGACGGTGATTTTAAAACCTGGAAACCAAACACTAGTGGGAAAAAGACAGGATGCTTCGCCTCACGTTTTGTTCTTTCGTTTCTGATACTTTGTCACCATGTCTTGTAAACTGGACGATGAGTGGGAGAGAAAACAAACAAGAAGGGGAAAAAAAGAGAAAGAGAAAATGAGAAACACAGCCAACAAATTGTGAAAAACCAAACCGGGATGCAGCGTGCCTCGGGATAGCTACATTGTGAAAAGAGAAAAAAAGGGCAAAAAAAAAAAACTATGGCTGCAGAAAATGTGATGAACATCTTCCATACTGCGCAGTTTTGGGCAGTGATTCAGAATAACAAATCGCTTGTCCTCTCTCTGACCCCCTTGTTTAAAAGGGAAGAGGGAGAGTAAACTCCCTCTCAAAGGCCACGTATGGCTGAAGTGTTCGCTTCGCAGTGGCTCGGCAGTTGCCTGACCCTGAACCTGCTCATGAAGAGACACCGGGGCCAGGCAGCTAAACAAGAGCACATCCTAAAAAAAAGAGAGTATGAAAGCACAGGGAGAGGATTATAAAAGGACCAACATACCTGAGAGAAGAGAGAGGGAAAGGTAGAAAATAAAAGAGAAGAGAGAGGGAGGAAAAGGGGAGAAAGAGAGAAGGGAAAGAGAAGGGGAAAAGAGAAACAGATGGGACAGACAAGACGAGACGGATGGGAGCATAGATTTAACACGGCGTTCTATTATCTATGGATGGGAGGACCCACTTGTTTATGAGGTCATCGTCGCCATCGCTGTCGACCATCTCGTCCTCAATGGCGGCCTGCAGGTCTCCAATCCTCTTGAAGGCCAGCTTGAGGTCTGCCTGCAGACTCTGATTGGCCGCCTCCAGACTCTCGATGTCCATTTCCTGAAGGATAATGTGTAAGTGACTGTTACTCCAAACCAGGGAGGACAGTCCAAACCAGGGAGGACAGTCCAAACCAGGGAGGACAGTCCAAACCACAGCACTGAGGCTCGTGGGCCCTGTCTCTTACCAGCTCATGCTTCTTGCGGCAGGCCTCTGACTCCTTCTTGGACAGCTCAGCCATCTCCTCTTTGATGTCCCTGATCTGTCTCTGCATACGCTTGTTCTGCTCCTTCTCCCGGTTCTCTCCATTCAACACGTGGTCTCTCTCCTCCGTCAACTTCTCCAGGTTCTCCTTCAGACGCCCCGTCAGGCTCTGGGAATGGGGCGAAGAGACAGTGTCAGAATCCCACTGAACGCACAGCTCAGATGCCCTGCATCGGTGCCTGAGCAGTGAGCATGTTCCATGTCCAGTCTGTGGTCCCGTTAATGCAGTTGAACGAAGGCCCAATTCAGGCCACTAAGAATTTCTATGGAGCTCAGGTGTGCAGAAGTCACAGATGGTTCAGGAGAGATTGTAGAGTACGGCTGTCATAAAATGCATTTCCCTCACAGCATCCTATGAGCCTCCCTGCTTGCCCTTTATCTCTCACACATACAAGCCCTTCTCTCCCTCACTCCCACCCCATCACACTCCCTCTCTCCTCACCTCCAGGCGTTTGATCTGGGTCCTCTCGTACTCCAGCTTGGTCTCCAATTCGCGGATCTTGGCCTCCTGCCTGCTGACCAGGGACTTCTCCACCATGGACTGCTCCTGGAACTCCAGCTGGCTCTGCAGGGACTGCAGCTGGAGGGTGGCAACACACACACACACACACACAGACACACACACACAAAGTTACACAGGAAACAGCAGTGATTCCACAGATCACCTCCACACTGCCTGACCCATCCCACCTCCATCTAACTCTTCACTAATCAATACTACGCCTGCATGCTCTCACAACATATACAAAGATAAACATTCACCTCCTTCCCTTCATGTGCACTGTGAACAACCTCCACCCTGGCAGACATTTTGGGAATGGAGCCAGCGCTCCTGCTGCCTTTCATGCCAGGAGTATCTGCTGTGAATAGTCAATAAGCAGAGGATGACCTGGTAGCATCTAATGGCCAGAAGGAGAGGTTGAGAATCGGGCCTGAATAACGATCACAGATCCCGCTATACATCTGCTGGGGGAGGCCAAAAAAGATCAATGCTTTACAAACGTGTTCTGTCTTAGGAATTTTCTCCTGCCTGATAAGAGAATGATAAACACGGACAACATAAAAGTCCCCAAAATGCACCATGGCTCCTAATGAGGAGCTTAGCATCTGAGAGACAGAGGACTTGGATCTGGCCTTTTGTGTCATTAAAGAACACAATGTTCCTCTCGTAGTGGTTAATCAGTACAGGGCTCCGAGGTCAAGTGAGCCATCTATCTCTACCTATCCATCTCTCTGTCTCAATCTCTCCCTCTCTCTATCGAGGGGCAGATCTTCAACCTTACGACCAACACAGAACAGCACTTCTCTGATCTCCAGGTCAAGGTCAAGGTAATGGTGTAGGACAGCATGGATGTCTTTACCGAGAGCATGCCATCCTCTGAGCGGCTGATGAATGTGGGGGACGTTTGGAAAGGGTGAGGGCCAGGCAGGGGGATGGAGGCTCCCCGGGCAGGTAGCCATGGCAGCGTGTGTTTACCTTGTCCTGGATCTCCTGCTTCTCTTTCACGGCCTCTTCCAGCTGGGCCTGCAAGTCACTGATCTGGGCCAGGTCTCTGGCAGACTGACGCGTCACAAAAACAGGAAGAGTCGAATATAATATTATGTAGAGTGCTTCCATGAAACTTCAGTTGCTGGATCATTATGCTTGCAATGTCAGGGTTGGGAGATCAATTCCCGATGGGGCCAACGTGAAATGCATGCACTGTATGCTGCTCTGGAGAAGAGCGTCTGCAAAATGACTTGCATTTCTTCTTAGGAAGTTAATTCATATCCAAGAGCGAGATATATAGTAACAGTCTTATTCTAATTAACATAACCTCCTGTGGAACAGATTCAATATCTGAATGATTAAGTTAGAATGTAATGCCATTTCTAGTATTTATTCCAACGCAATTCCGCCTACACAAAAATCAAAACAGGAACCAGGGCAGGCTGACAGAAAAGAGTCTAAAGAATAGTCAGGTCCATTATAAATGGCCGCTCTCATAAAGATGAGCAAAATTACTGCATGAAAGGAAGAACACCAGCACTGTGCTTTGGTGTATATTTTCCCGTAAGTTGACGGTTTTAACTGTATTGATAAACCTCTTCATAAACAGCAGCAAGGCACTGGGTATGGTATATGGTTGATGGCCTAAGGCCTGAGAAATATGTTATACCCGTCCTGTTGTCTCTCAAAGCACAAATTCAATTGAAGATGTGGTAAGTACAATTTTATACAGTCTATTTCGCTCATCTTTAACGAGGGGCCAATCGTTTTGGACCCGACTCTGTCTCTTATTAGGCATGAGGTGAACCAGGCTGCAGGACAGCTCTGTAGGACAGAGTCCATGTAGGGGCTGGGTTACCTGGGACACGGCAGCCTTGTGTTTCTTCATCAGCTCATTCATGTCCTCCTGGTCCTCCTCCATACGAGACTGCAGGTCGTTCTTCTCCCTCTGGAGACGAGAAACCTGCTCCTCAAGCTGGCAGAGAGTAAGAGAGATGGAAGTGTTCGGGGGCAGGAAGAGTAAGAAAGGAGAGAGAGACATAGACGGAGAGAGAGGCACACTTCACCACCTAATTGCAAGCCGTTTGCCAGAGCCAGCAAAATTAATCAATGGTCATCAGCTAGCCAGTCCCAGACCCAAGCAGTGCTGAATGGATATCTAATGGATACAAACCAGTGGCGTGGCCCTGGTGGTGGATTAGTGTGATTTGCTATAATCAGACCTGATTGGATCATTTAGGCCTCCAGACAAACCTGTGTGGCCAATGAACCGTGTATTGGCTTGGCTCTAGTGTCCTAAGACAGATGATCAAATTGAAATCTACTCTGGAGGGAAAGACACCTGGCCTCTTAGTGAGCTTTCTGAAACTGGGGACATTTGAAATACTGTGCAGAACCACCAACACAACAATGAGCTGACTACAGGGCCACACCCTGTCCCCGCACCCTCTCCCCGCACCCTGTCCCCGCACCCTCTCCCCGCACCCTGTCCCCGCACCCTGTCCCCGCACCCTGTCCCCGCACCCTGTCCTCCCCCTATCTGACCAGTTTCTCCATCCCCCTCTCTCCATACATTTCTCTGTCCTCCCTTATCCCTGTCTCCTTTCTCTCTGTCCCCTCTTGCTTTGTCGTCTCTTTCCATCCCTGTCTCTTTGTCCCATCCCCTCTTTCTTCTGACAATTTCCTTTAAAACATGGAAAGTGCTCTCCCCTGGGGGAGACAATTATGGAACGCTAAAATATCAACACAGCTAATTATTCCATTAGCACATAACCCCGGAACGAAAAAAAAACAATTTAAATGTTCCATGTTGTAGGTCCGTTTATATTTATGGTTGTATTTCTATACCCACACTAAAATTATCTGCTGTGTGTGTAATGGAGAGTAAAAGATGACACCAGTGTTTTAATATCACTGTGGTGGTTCTGTTGTGTGGTATAATGCTGTAATTACACATGGTAATTCAATGTTGTAGTGTGGCAGAGATGGGGGAACCTGCACTTCGTGTCTCCACACAGTGAACGGCAGTGAGAGTGCAGTAGGAGGAACACTACTGAAAGCCACCGCTAGAAGTGTTCATGGTTGTGCAAAAATAGTATTAGTAACGGTAGTGACAGCAGTAGTAAAGTATTAGTAATGGTAGTGACGGCATTAGTAATAGTATTAGTAACGGTAGTGACGGCAGTAGTAATAGTATTAGTAGCGGCAGTGACAGCAGTAGTAATAGTATTAGTAGCGGTAGTGACAGTAGTAGTAATAGTATTAGTAACGGTAGTGACGGCAGTGGTAATAGTATTAGTAATGGTAGTGACGGCAGTAGTAATAGTTTTAGTAGTGGTAGTGACGGCAGTAGTAATAGTATTAGTAGGGGCAGTGACGGCAATAGTAATAGTATTAGTAATGGTAGTGACGGCAGTAGTAATAGTATTAGTAGTGGCAGTGACGGCAGTAGTAATAGTATTAGTAGTGGCAGTGACGGCAGTAGTAATAGTATTAGTAGTGGCAGTGACGGCAGTAGTAATAGTTTTAGTAACGGTAGTGACGGCAGTAGTAATAGTATTAG
>JACXGI010004818.1:0-41341 GCA_016801175.1 Esox masquinongy
AGTCCATGTGGATGGTTGGACTATCAGTATGAATGTAGAGAACAATCTGTGTTGATAGTTAGACTATCAGTATGCCTATGAGTTGTATTGCTCCGTTTCCCAACGTCATGTAGAAAGGGAATGGTTTCAGGATTGTATGCTGAACACCGATTATGGCATTCCTGTTTTAATATAGGCCTACAGATGATTATCAGGGACAAGGCATGTTCTCAACTACAGCACAGCATCAATGAAAAACATATTGCTTTGCATAGTGGAAAAGGATGACAAAGAACTGGACAAGGAAACAGAAGAGGAGTCACAACTCCATGCACAAATAATATATCGGGATATTGACTTTATTGTAAATAAGTTGGCTAATAGGAAGGTCGCCACAGCCTTGCTCTGTGCAGATTAATTATGCTCACAACAGGTTCAGCGAGCTAGGCATGTAGTTCACACTTTACAATTATGAACACAAATGCCTTCAATTAATGTGTTACTACTAAGTAAGGCTAATGACGACTCCACAAATGTTAATTATCCATTCATTATTATTCATGTAGTTTACACTTTACAGTAAGGGTCGCAAATGCCTTTAATTAATGCTTTACTACTATTAGGTATTGCTAATGAAGACTCTACAAATGTTAATTATCCATTAATTACTATTCAAATGATTTACACTTACACTTACAATAAGGGCAACAAAAAACTGGAAAAGTTGTGTAATACTAATAAAGAACCTGGTGGAACATCTCACAACTAATTAGGTTAATTGGCTACACGTCAGTAATATAATTGGGTATAAAAAGAGCATCCCAAAAAGGATGAGTCTTTCAGAAGTAAAGATGGGGAGGGGTTCACCACTCTGTGAAAGACTGCATGGGCAAATAGTGCCAAAATTCAAAAATAACACATTGCAACGTAAAATTGCCAAGAATTTGGGGATCTCATCATATATAGTACATAATATCAATAAAAGATTCTGAGAATCTGGAGGAATCTCTGTACGCAAGGGACAAGGACGAAAACCAATATTAGATGGATGTGATCTTCGAACCCTCAAGCTGTAATGCATTAAAAATAGACAAGATTCTGTAGTGGAAATCACTGCATGGGCTCAGGAATACTTCTGAAAACCAATGTCTGTGAACACAGTTTGTTGCTGCATCCACAAATGCAAGTTAATACTCTACCATGCAAAGAAGAAACCATATATAAACAAGACACAGAAACGTCGGCGCCTTCTCTGGGCCTGAGCTCATTTAAGATGGACTGAGACAAAGTGGAAAACTGTCCTGTGGTCTGACAAATCAACATTTTAAATTATTTTGGGGAAACATGGACGCTGCGTCCTCCGGACTAAAGAGGAGAAGGACCATCCGGCTTGTTATCAGTGCACAGTTCAAAAGCCAGCATCCGTGATGGTATGGGGGTGCATTAGCACACATGGCATGGGTGACTTGCACATCTGTGAAGGCACCATTAATGCTGAACAATATATACCGGTTTTAGGGCAACCTATGCTGCCATCCAGATGACGTCTTTATCAGGGAATGGCTTGTTTATTTCAGCAAGACAATGCCAAACCACATTCTGCATGTATTACAACAGCATGGCTCCATAGTAAAAGAGTCTGGATACTAAACTGGCCTGCCTGCAATCCACACCTGTCACCCACTAAAAACATTTGGCTCATTATAAAACGACAAATACAGCAAAGGAGACCCCGAACCGAACTATTGAGCAGCTTCAATCAAGCTAGAATGGCACAACATTCCACTTTCAAAACTACAGCATTTGGTATCCTCAGTTCCCAAACGCTTACAATATTGTTAAAAGAGGTGATGCAACACAGTGGTAAACAATTAAGCCCCTGTCCCATTTTTTTTGACAAGTGTTGCTGGCATCAAATTCGAAATGTGCCTATATTGTTTGACGACAACAAAAAATCTCAGTTTCAACATGTGATATGTTGTCTTGTTGCTCTTTTCTATTGCATATGGCTTTACATGACTCGCACGTCATTCTGTTGTCATTTACATTTTTTTGAAAACGGTCAATGTAGGTATGTGTACTAAATACTTAGTACACTAAATATGTGTACTAAAGACTTAGTACACATACTGCTTAAGTTAATATTAAAAAGACGAATACGTGTTTATTCAGACCTATAATTCATGTTTGTTAATATTTACTACATCAGTTATGTCAATGGTCAATGTAGGCTACCCTTACTGTAAAGTGTTACCAGGATTTATATATCCCTCTGGTTAGAAGTGTCACCCCTCATGACACAGCTAACTCGCACGATCGTCAGATAATTTCTTTATGTGGCTCAGCTCACGTTATTGTGTGTGAAGTCATTTGTGTAGAGCGTGAAAACAAAAGGTGACAGGACCGTCCCCTGTGTCGCTGAGCTAGTACATAATACATACCGATAATTTTATACTGTCTGGTTTCGTCTTACAAACAGTGGTCTATTGATCAGATAATATATATGTTTCTAGTGTCGCCCATGTCATTCTTGTAGACTTGACAAACCCAATTGTAAAACTACCACCAATTTAATGTAGTTACTGTGTACTATTTACAATAAACTTTATGAATAGCTAGGAAGTCTATCAAGGGGATGTTCAGGCGAGCATCGCCTTCATATCAGTATTCTCTCTCCATTGCTCTCTATCATCGACGAAGTCACACTATCAATTTACACTTCATTCCAGGCCGTGAAAATCTAACAAAAAGAGGAGGCGGGTGATTTACAGACTGCTGCTCTGACTGGCTTCAGAACACGTCATTGGGCTACTCCGGGGACCATTGGACTTTTGATTCAACGTGAGGCATATGGCTAATCTCTTTCATTCGAGATCATATGTTTATGTACCTCTATAGCAACCCTGAGTGCGAGCGATGTTAGTTTCACTTTAAGACGGGCAATAATCGAGCATTCTTAACGTTTCTTTCAAAATCGTCATTGTGGGGAACGTTCAGTCGTGCAGAGTAACGAGAAGTGGAGTCTGGGGTTTCCGGTGTAAAACAGGCTATCTTTATGAAATCCATCGAAGTGCGGAACTACTGCTATCGACTCATTTTCCTCCATATTAACATAATCCATTGTTATCCGAGATGATATCCGCTACCAGCTGAAACGTTGCTACGATCGGACACACCTGGGATAGCCAATAACCTAAAAGCCAAGCAAGCCCAGCTCCATACAGTTGCAAATTCAATTTACTGGAAAAAGCCTACATCAGTCCTTTGATGGGATCTTTTTTTGCCGGTAATATAGAAGAGAAGCCATTCCTGTGGGTTTTATTTCATGGGGATGTGTTCAAGACAAGAGAGAATACAGAAAGACGTGGATATCGTTATTCAAAGGTCCAAGGCAGAGAAAGACTGCCTATTCTCTGGTGAGTTCGTGTACAGTGTTGATGTGACCCACCCAGGCTATACGGTTGCATGTTGCTGTATGTTGATAATTAAAAATACACAAATTAATGTGACATCTTCTAGACCGGACAGTCTCCCGTATCGTGACATATTAATCTATTAATAGCGAAGTAAATGTTGTATTCGAGAGGTGTGCGCGGTGATGATTAAATCGGGAAAACCCAGACACCGCTATAGCCTGTCATTATATGTTTGTCTGGCAAAACATTTATAGTCTAGGCCTTGATACCGAATACATGGGAATGGAATAGACTGGATAGGAACATTAATATGCTTGTCATGAATACACTAAATGCATCCTCTTTAAAATAACCGGGCGACAGTAATAATAATACAACACAATTCTAGTCTACGTCTAGTCCGTTTGCAATCGAACGTTACAGATCTACCGGACGTAATTGTTGTGTAAATGTTATATTGGCCAACAAATCACCATCCTTTACATATTTTGTCAGTCAGTGGAAATCCATTTTGATGTTGCTATGGAAACTGCACTTGTTGAAAGGGACTTTTTTCTCTTCTGTGGTGGTGGCCTCGCGTGTATCTTCCTGTTGTGTTCCTCCGTTAATATAACGATCGTCCACTGACAAGTTGTACTTTCCCTCTTATTTATTTCAGATTTCAGATACACCGACGCCACGTTCACCTTCACGTATTCCAAAGGCTCCAGAAGGTACAGTAAAACGTTCTCAGATTGCTGGTATCCATCATTCTGTTTCTAACAGGCTGCACGGAGTTCTACTAGGCCACATCATGATGGATCTGCTATGGTTTTCATCAGGACGGGCTCACTTGTAGTGGTACGGTCATGTGAATGGTTTGCATTGAAAATGATAGGGATTGCACTTACTGTATTTGTTAGATGAAAACATAATATATTCTATCCTATGGTAAATCATAGTTTACTTGGTGTGTGTTGTGGACCTCCTTTAGACCCCCCCTGACAGTCCTCTTGCTTGCCACAAATGAACTGGCGCATTCAGGACCACCAGTCCTTGTTTTGATAAATACGCACATTTCAGGTTGTTCTGGTCTTAACCAAGAGGTCCTAGCATGGGTCACTGGATCACCACCACACACATGCAATAATGCACAGTGTAGGCATGTGTGGGATGTGCAGAGTAATGGCTGGCCAGTACTTCATAATGTAGGTGTGTTTGGGATGTGCAGAGTAATGGCTGGCCAGTACTTTATAATGTAGGTGTGTTTGGGATGTGCAGAGTAATGGCTGCCCTGGTACTTTATAATGTAGGCATGTTTGGGATGTGCAGAGTACTGCTGCCCTGGTACTTTATGATGTAGGTGTGTTTGGGATGCACAGAGTAATGGCTGCCCCGGTACTTCATGTCTGCTAGCTCATAATGAATCCCAAATTACTTGCTATTTCCTGCATAGTTCACTACATTTGATCCTTTATATAAAAACTAGGGTGTCTTTTGAGACAGAGTCCAAAACTCCCTCCAGGTCTACACTTCATACTCCCCAAGTCTGCCAAATCACTTCCATCTTCTGGACTTCAGTCTGCTCTGGCTGGCAGTGTACGTATGTGTGCGTGTGTGTGCGTGTGTGTGTGTGTGTGTGTGTGTGTGTGTGTGTGTGTGTGAAAGTGTAGCTGGGTAGGCGAAGGGAGGTTGTTCACCTCAGGCAAATTCTTGTGTGTGTATGTGTACACCAAATGGAAATTGTGTAATCTGTGTGGGTTCGTGTGTTGTGCGTAATAAAGCAAATACTACTATTCTTTGTGGTTGGGGCCACTGCATTTCCTTGCACACGATGTATGTAATGTTGAATAACCGAACAGTGGAGTATTTCTTCTGTAAGCAAATTGAAATATTGTTGATTAGGGTTTATAGGAGGATGGGTTATTGATCCATTTTAATGTTCATTTAAATATATGCATGACACAAGCTGAAAGCAGTGTGGTCTCTAATAGTGTGAATAATTTGACAGTCTAGATTAGTGTTATAGGATCAGTGTATGTAAAATGCTACTACCACTACTATTATTACTATTATTACTACCACCACTACTACTACCACTACTACTACTAATACCACCACTACTACTACCACTACAACTACTAATACCACCACTACAACTACCACCACCACTACTACTACTAATACCACCACTACTACTACCACCACCACTACTACTACTACTACTACTACCACCACTACTACTCTTACTACTACCACCACTACTATTATTACTATTAACACTACCACCACTACTACTCTTACTACTACCACCACTACTATTATTACTATTAACACTACCACCACTACTACTACTACCACTACTACTACTACTACTACTAATACTACTACCACCACTATTACTACCACTACTACTACGATCACTCCTACTAGTACCACTACAACTACCAACACTACTACCATCAACACTACTACCACCACCACTACTACTACCACCACCACTACCACCACTACTACTACCACCAGTACTACAACTACCACCAATACCACCACTACTACTACCACTACTACTACCACCACCACTACCACTACTACTACTACCACCACTACTACTACTATTTTAATACTACCACCACCACTACTACTACTACCACCACCAACACTACTTCTATTAATACCACCACCACCACTACTAATAATACTACCACCACTACTACTATTCAAGTTTCAAGTTTAAGTTTCAAGGTTTATTTGTCAACTGCATCAAACAACACAGCCTGCACAATGAAATTCTTGTGACATGGCACCCGACAACTACAATGGATATAAAAAGTCTACACACCCTTGTTAAAATGCCAGGTTCTTGTGATGTAAAATAATGAGAGAAAGATAAATAATGTCAGAACCTTTTCCACCTTTAATGTGACATATAACGTGAACAATTCAATTGAAAAACAAACTGAAATCTTTGAGGGGGAAAAATAAAAAATAAAAACTCACAATAACCTGGTTGCATAAGTGTGCACACCCTTAAACTAATACTTTGTTGAAGCACCTTTTGATTTTATTACAGCACTCAGTCTTTTTGGGTAGGAGTCTATTAGCATGGCACATCTTGACGTGGCAATATTTGCCCAGTCTTCTTTGCAAAAGCGCTCCAAATCTGTCAGATTGCGAGGACATGTCCTGTGCACAGCCCTCTTCAGATCACCCCACAGATGTTCAATTGGATTCAGGTCTGGGCTCTGGCTGGGCCATTCCAAAATGTTAATCTGCTTCTGGTGAAGCCATGCTTTTGTGGATTTGGATGTGTGCTTTGGGTCGTTGTCGTGCAGAAAGGTGAACTTCCTCTTCATCTTCAGCTTTCTAACGGATGCCTGAAGGTTTTGTGGCAAAATTGCCTGGTATTTGGAACTGTTCATAATTCCCTCCACCCTGACTAAGGCCCCGGTTCCAGCTGAAGAAAAACAGCCCCAAAGCATGATGCTGCCACCACCATGCTTCACTGTGGGTATGGTGTTCTTTGGGTGATGTGCAGTGTGGTTTTTGCGGCAAACATACCTTTTGGAATTATGGCCAAAAAGTTCAACCTTGAATGTCATCAGACCATAACACATTTTCCCACGGATTTTGGGGGACTTGATGTTTGTTTTTGCAAAGTTCAGCCGGGCTTGGATGTTTTTCTTTGTAAGAAAAGGCTTCCGTCTTGCCACCCTACCCTATAGCCCATTCAAATTAAGAATACGGGAGATTGTTGTCACATGTAGCACACAGCCAGTACTTGCCAGAAATTCCTGCAGTTCCTTTAATGTTGCTGTAGGCTTCTTGGAAGCCTCCCTTACCAGTGTTCTTCTCGTCTTTTCATCAATTTTGGAGGAACGTCTAGTTCTTGGTAATGTCTCTGTTGTGCCATATTTTCTCCACTTGATGACTGTCTTCATTGTGTTCCATGGTATATCTAATGCTTTGGAAATTCTTTTGTACCCTTCTCATGACTGATATCTTTCAACAATGAGATCCCTCTGATGCTTTGGAAGCTCCCTGCGGACCATGGCTTTTGCTCTGAGATGCAACTAAGAAAATGTCCTACTAGAAAATCCTACTAGAACAGCTGAACTTTATTTGTGATTAATCAGAGTCACTTTAAATGATGGCAGGTGTGTAATGACTTCTATTTAACATGAGTTTGAATGTGATTGGTTAATTCTGAACACAGCCAGATCCCCAGTTATAAGAGAGTGTGCACACTTATGCAACCAGGTTATTGTAAGGTTTTTATTTTTCATTTTTCCCCCTCGAAGATTTCAGTTTGTTTTTCAATTGAATTGTTCATATTATAGGTCACATTGAAAGTGGAAAAAGTTCTGACATGATTTATCTTTGTCTCATTCTTTTACATCACAAAAACCTGGCATTTTCACAGAGGTGTGTAGACTTTTTATATCCACTGTATGTAGTGAGAGTTAAGAAGAAGAATATATAAGCAAAAATATAGCCCGACAAAAATATAAATAAAATAAAGCAACAATATTAATACTACCACCACAACTACAACAACAAATACTACTACTACAACTACTACTACTGTACTACTACTTCTACTAGTATAACAACTACTACAACAACTAGTACTACTAATACCACTACTAATACAACAACCACTACTACCACAACTACTACTGCTAGTACTACTACTACTACCATTACTACTACAACAACTATTACAACTACTAAAACTACAACAACTACTACAACTACAACAATTACTACCACTACTATCACTACCACCAGCATTATTACTGCAGTTAATAGTTTTTTCTTCTTTGGGGATGCTCTCTTTGACTGAAGTGGTGGCATTTTCGATGGTTTATTTACTTTTTTGCCTTAAATTTTCAAATTTTCGACATTTTCAATTGGTTTCAGATATGGAGATTAACTTGGCCAGTAAAGAATTTTCCACTTTTTGGTTCTGAAAACCCCCAAGTTGCTATGGCAGCATGTTTGTGGTTATTTTTGCTAAATGATAGTGTCGTCCAGAGTTTGAAGGCATTTGCCTTTATTTTGGCTGACATTTTTTTTCAGTACACTTCAAGAACTCATCCTGCTGCTGCCATCAGCCGTTGCATCAATGATGACAAGTGGGCCAGTTTCAGTGGCAGCCATTCAAGTTGAAGGCATAACACCCCTCAACCTTATTTCACAGAATGTATTGGTATGATGATAATCTTTTTTCTTTCCTAAATTCCTTTTTATTATGTTCTTATGTTATGTTGTCTTTTTTGGTAAGAAAAGCACAATTTTTTGTCCATTAAAATAACATCAAATTGATCAGAAATACAGTGTGGACATTGTTAATGTTGTAAATGACTTTTGTAGCAGGAAACGGCTAATTGTTTATGCAATATCTACATAGGCGTACAGAGGCCCATTATCAGCAACCATCAGTCTGGTGTTCCAATGGTACATTGTGTTTGCTAATCCAAGTTTATCATTTTAAAAGGCTAATCCACCATATGACCCAGTCTCAGGGAGGAGAGTGTAGGATCCATCATGTGACCCAGTCTCAGGGAGGAGAGTATGGGATCCACCATATGACCCGGTCTCAGGGAGAGTGTGGGATCCACCATATGACCCAGTCCATGTGATACATGTAACCACTGGATGAGGCAAGGCTCCATAGTTTGTAGTCAAAACGGATTGGTTTACCTCTTATGAATTGCTTACATCCGTGTCGGCCATATTGTGGGATCATGCTCTCATCCACTGACAGCCATTCCTGAAATGGCACGACTTTAGATGACTGATTGAGCTCGGAGAACATGGGCCTAACCTTAAAAAATGGCACGTCAGTGGTCTTTGTGTTGTCAACCACATGAACTGAGGCCGTTATTTCATCAAAGCAATTTCTCCGCATTGCTTCTGAAATGCTTTCATTGTATACGTCACTGTCAATAAATTTGTCTTCTTGGAACAGAGCTGTACCCAGATGAGGTAAGGATCCCAGGAATCTGAAGAGCTCAACCATACGCAGATACAGTTGCTTGTCCTGGGTCTGGGTGGAGTAGAGGTTGGACATTTGAATGGTGATCTCTCTTAGGGTGGGTATTTTTGACCACCTGGAGCTTCACATTTGGCTTTTCTGGTTGGCCCCTACGGCTTATAGAGGCAAATGCCATTAAATTAGTGCATACTGCAATGTTTTCACGCTGTACCTTGAAATTGGAAATAAGTGCTACATATTTCAAAAACACTTTTTACTTGTGTTCTCTGTCAGTTAGCACATTATGTTGGCTATGATTTCTACACTGAACAAAATTATAAACGCAACTCTTTTGTTTTTGCCCCCATTTATCATGAGCTGAACTCAAAGATCTAAGACTTTCTCTATGTACACAAAAGGCCTATTTCTCTCAAATATTGTTCACAAATCTGTCTAAATCTGTGTTAGTGAGCACTTCTCCTTTCCCGAGATAATCCGTCCACCTCACAGGTGTGGCATATCAAGATGCTGATCAGACAGCATGAGTATAGCACAGGTGTTCCTTAGGCTGGCCACAATAAAAGGCCACTCTAAAATGTGCAGTTTCACTGTATTGGGGGGGTCCGGGGGGGTCTGAAAACTAGTCAGTATCTGGCTCACGCAGTGCAACACATCTCCTTCGCATAGAGTTGATCAGGTTGTTGATTGTGGCCTGTGGAATGTTGGTACACTCCTCTTCAATGGCTGTGCGAAGTTGCTGGATATTGGCAGGACCTGGAACACGCTGTCGTATACGCCGATCCAGAGCATCCCAAACATGCTGAATGGGTGACATGTCCGGTGAGTATGCTGGCCATGCAAGAACTGGGATGTTTTCAGCTTCCAGGAATTGTGAACAGATCCTTGCAACATGGGGCCGTGCATTATCATGCTGCAACATGAGGTGATGGTCGTGGATGAATGGCATAACAATGGGCCTCAGGATCTCGTCACGGTATCTCTGTGCATTCAAAATGCCATCAATAAAATGCACCTGTGTTCGTTGTCCATAACACACGCCTGCCCATACCATAACCCCAGCGCCACCATGGGCCACTCGATCCACAACGTTGACATCAGCAAACCGCTCACCCACACAACGCCACGCTGTCTGCCATCTGCCCTGTACAGTGAAAACCGGGATTCATCCGTGAAGAGAACACCTCTCCAAAGTGCCAGACCCCATCGAATGTGAGCATTTGCCCACTCAAGTCGGTTACGACGACGAACTCCAGTCAGGTCGGGACCCCGATGAGGACGACGAGCATGCAGATGAGCTTCCCTGAGATGGTTCCTGACAGTTTGTGCAGAAATTCTTTGGTTATGCAAACCGATTGTTGCAGCAGCTGTCTGGGTGGCTGGTCTCAGACGATCTTGGAGGTGAAGATGCTGGATGTGGAGGTCCTGGGCTGGTGTGGTTACACGTTGTCTGCGGTTGTGAGGCCGGTTGGATGTACTGCCAAATTCTCTGAAACGCCTTTGGAGACGGCTTATGGTAGAGAAATGAACATTCAATTCACGGGCAACAGCTCTGGTGGACATTCCTGCAGTCAGCATGCCAATTGCACGCTCCCTCAAAACTTGCGACATCTGTGGCATTGTGCTGCGTGATGGAACTACACATTTTCGAGTGGCCTTTTATTGTTCCCAGCCTAAGGCACACCTGTGCAATACTCATGCTGTCTGATCAACATCTTGATGTGCCACACCTGTGAGGTGGATGGATTATCTTGGCAAAGGAGAAGTGCTCACTAACACAGATTTAGACAGATTTTTGAACTATATTTGAGAGAATTAGGCCTTTTGTGTACATAGAGAAAGTCTTAGATCTTTGAGTTCAGCTCATGAAGAATGGGGGCAAAAACAAAAGTGTTGCGTTTATAATTTTGTTCAGTGTATTATCTAATTTTAGAAGTGAGATTTTCTATGCCGTTTACACTCAATTGTTTGAAAATTGAATTTCATAATCGCAATTGAAAATGTAGCCAAAAAATCGTGATTCAATATTTTATCCAGATCGTGCAAGGCTGATCTGCGGGCCATCATGAAAATGATGGTTTCTTAACTAAATATTAAAATTTATATTACCTAAACATTTTAAATGATAACCACCAAAAAGCGACAATATCATCCACATAAGAAAATGAATACAACACACAGTTTACCTTAGATACAACTTGAAGATTTATCCATGTCAGTGGATCAGAAGTAATCAGAAGTATTTTCACGCACAATACCCCTGCAAGGACTGAATCTCAACGTAAGCCGGAAACCACTTTGTTTACAAATTCCCAACCTATGTTTTCATCAAGTAAGATGAACTTCATCATGTCACATCAGATTTTGTATTCAGCAGTGTCTCAGAGCTTTACTATAGTCGAAGGTCTTGTAAACAAACACTTTGCGAAAACTTGGTGGCGAGTGATGAATATCCGTTCTAACGTTACACTGTTCATTACGACAATGTTTTCATACTGAAACGTGTTCACTACATTGTTAAAGATATGTTTATTACTTTCATGGATTGCACATCTACCACTCAGGTATTTTTGTATCAAGCTGTTCAGCTGTATCACATAATTATTATGCTAGCCCAGCTAACTACTTTGCTGACTGTTGCTTACTTCAGGACCATGCTTTTGGCTAGTTAGCCAGCTAACATTAAATACGTGAGGACTATGCTTATGTTATTGATATATTGCTTAATATCAACAATACCCGGACCATGCGGGTGGATACAGTGGGGAGAACAAGTATTTGATACACTGCCGATTTTGTAGGTTTTCCTACTTACAAAGCATGTAGAGGTCTGTAATTTTTATCATAGGTACACTTCAACTGTGAGAAACGGAATCCAAAAATCCAGAAAATCACATTGTATGATTTTTAAATAATTAATTTGCATTTTATTGCATGACATAAGTATTTGATCACCTACCAACCAGTAAGAATTCCGGCTCTCACAGACCTGTTAGTTTTTCTTTTTTTGTTTTAGATTGAATTTTGTTTTAGATTGCGTCTCTCACAGTTGAAGTGTACCTATGATAAAAATTACAGACCTCTACATGCTTTGTAAGTAGGAAAACCTGCAAAATCGGCAGTGTATCAAATACTTGTTCTCCCCACTGTAGTTAGCCTGCTAACATTAACAACGTGAGAATTTGAGGGTATGGCTAGTTATGATTTTGATAATTACTCATGCTTAAGAAAATGCAGATCTTAGCTAGCAACCATTTAAGTCTAACTTGCACATCTGGCAAGAATACCAGGAAAATAACTCCAATACAATGCAGATGATGCATAATATGCTCGATTTTTTACAAGAGATAAATAAAAATAATATTTAATTTATCACATGACATTTTATCCACGATGGTTAACAGCTCTCCAGCAAAAAAAAAATAAAAGACTTGCTCTCACCAATGACGTGGCTGTCACTGACAGATGACTGAGTGCAATCCCACCACTTGTATTCATCATTTATCAATTTCTTAAAGGGACAATACCATCTGATGCATCTAAACTAACAAGGCTTTGTGCTTTAACCGCCTTGTTATATTAAGGGCTGAAAGTGGCTCAAATAAATCTAATTTGTTTTATTAATCCCTTTTACATGGCATCAGTTGCCACAAAGTGTTTTTACACTTAATGTGCCTAATTCCAACAAACTAGCTTGAAAGCCAGGTATTTAGGAAAGAATTCAGAGAGCCAACGGGCTCCTTGGTGTGTCCACTCTTCTTCTGGCTGTGTAGATGTAGATTACAAGAGTCCAGACCCTTTAAGCCCATAATGTTCATCATTCATGCATGCTATTCAAACCTTCAGATGACCAGTGGGTCAAAACATAACTCCTAAAGGGTCAGTTAAAATCTCAGTTGGCCGTTCATAACAATTGGTTCAAAAACATCATAATTACACAGGTTATACAGAGAGCAGAAATTCATATCATTTAACATATTGGTCCACTTAACTGCCAGCTTTATCGAGAACACCTACTGATGTAATTCAGATGAACCACTGCAGTCCATGGGCCCTGTAACATGTACACTTTTTATGCAAGTCATTTAGTGAACTCTCATCTGGAACAACTTATAGTAGTGAATGCATCACTGGTCCACATGGGAATTGAACCCACGTCCCTGGCGCTAAATGTGCCTTGCTCTTTCAGCTTAGCGACACAGTAGCCATGTAGTAGGTAGCTAGCAAGAACTTTGCTGCTGTCAACATTTGATCTCCTAAAATGAATTATTATAAACACACATTGTACAGGCCCTCAGACTGGCATTCAAATAATAGAAGTAGGATAACGTAAAATAACACAAATGCAGTCCTAAGATTAAGTACAGTTCCATGGTGCCATGAGAGAGAGAAAGAGACAAAAAGAGGAATGAAGATTGAGAAAGGAAGAGAAAGAAGGTTGTCGAACTGAAGAAGAGGGAAGGAGAGAGGGAGAAGGTGAGTAAAAGAGGGAGAGAGGATGAGGGAGAGATAGGGAGGAGATTAGGTGGAGTGAGAGGGAGAGAAGGTGTGGAAGAGAATGAGGAGAGAGGATGAGGGAGAGAGACAGAGAGAGGGGGGATATAGGAGAGGGAGAGCGACAGAGTGGTGGATATAGAAGAGGGAGAGAGATAGAGAGAGAGGGGTGATATAGGAGAGGGAGAGAGGGCTGCAGTCAGTGTGCCAGACAGGGCAGATAGTCACAGTCGGCGAGTTTAGATCATTTGCGAGGCTCATACTCTTTCCAAGCTTTAAGGTTCGAATGCAAACTGAATGTCTCCTGCAGAGCTAGCACACACACATATCAACAAAATGGCAGTTTTCATCAGCTGTGGCCCAAATGGCTTCCAGTTTCTCAATAAAGAGAGAGATATCAGGATACATTGTTACCATCACACTTGGTGATACAGTATCTAAATGTGTTGAGCCGGTTTGGTTTTTATTGAGCTTCGATGTTCCAAACATATTTCTCACCATACAGTATGTCTGCTGCAGAGAGACTAGAGATGGCCGTGAGAAAACATGTTTTTAGAATGCCTTGGAAGGAAATAAAAGTAAACAGTCTGTGTGATTGTGGTAGAAAAGGGAAGTCACATGTTTCCGTAGGCTTATGCACACATACACACACATTCTATCCAAACACAACAACCGACCAGCTACACCCACAAGGCACCTACCATGACCACGTAACAGACACTGATTTCCTAGAACCATGCATTTAAGAAAGTGCATCTTTTCTTTTGCTGTATCAAGCATCCAGGGCTGCTGTGTGTCCTCAGGGAGACACCAGGGGCGACTCAAGGCTTCCAACACTTTGAATAAAAGATTAACTCAGAGATGGGCTGCATGTGCCTTTCTTTGCTGCCAATTACAAAGCCGAGTTACAGCCATACCCAAGTCTGAGGAACAGCCATATCCAAGTCTGAGTCACAGCCTGAGTCATAGCCTTACCCAAGCCTGAGGCACAGCCTTACCCAAGCCTGAGGAACAGCCATAACCAAGCCTGAGGAACAGCCATACCCAAGCCTGAGGAACAGCCATATCCAAGTTAGGGAAGATATGATTTTTGATTGAAATACATTTTGGTTAGGGTTGAGATTAGGGTTAAGGGATAGGAAAAATAGGAAATTGTTAGTCTGGCCCTCACAAGGATAGTGTGTGTGTGTGTGTGTGTGTGTGTGTGTGTGTGTGTGTGCGTGTGCGTGGGTGAAAGGGAAAGGCCTGGTATTACCATCCTCTTGCTGTAGGTGTTCCCACTCCAAACTGATCCATTGATTTGATGTCAGTCTGAGCAGCCTAGTTGGAATCTCCACTATACCGACACACAAACAAATTTTGCTTTGTACAGAGTGTGTGTGTGTTTGCGTGTGTGCGTGCGAGAGAAATAGACTATGTATCTCCACCTTGTGTCTGCATGGCACATACAAGAGGAATAATGGTGTGTCTGGTATTAAAGCATCAACAGTCTCCAGCATGATTCAATATCATTAGCAATATGCTACTGCATTAGCATTATGCTACAGTATTAGAATCATACTACACTGTTAGTATTATTCTAGACTAATAGCAGTAAACTACATAATTTTCATTAGTCTACTATATTAGCTCAGTGATTGACCTTTTCTTAAGGAGGTGAGAAATATTATCGCCTTACACAGGCATTCTACATTTACAGTTTTGGTATTATGCAGACAGGTTTATCTTATCCAGAGTGACTTACAGTTAAGATAGCTAAATGAGAGAACAACATATCACGATTGTATCCGGAACATTTTTCCTTAAAAGTAATCCAATCCAATATTCTGTCCAGTGATGCTACCAAGTCACCAATGCTCTGCACACAGTCTTTGAGCTTTAGCTATTTATCCTCAATTATGCGTTGGTTGTAGCTGTTAAGAGGTTCTCTGGAAATAGTTGTTTATAAATATTATAAAATATATTTTTTTTATCATAAATGACATGGAACTGACTTGAAATCTGTACTGATACCGATGTGTATGTGTGCATCTGTGTGTATGTATATATGTTGAATGGATAAGTGTGTTCAAACCTTTGACTGGTACTGTGTTTGTATGTGTTTGTGTGTGTGTGTGCATATATATATATATATATATATATATATATATATATATGTATATATATATATTTACGTACACAGAAACAGATACAAACACAGTACCAGTCAAAGGTGTGTGTGTGTGTGTGTGTGTGTGTGTGTGTGTGTATTTGTTTCCATAAAAGGTAAATGTTCGTGGGTGATGAGTCTGTGGAGCTAAATCCTGCAAGCCTGTCAACAAATTAAACTCATTTTACTTGGAAAACAAAATGAGAAATATCGTAAAGAGTCTGTATACAGTTTTCCTGAGATTTGGAAAACCATAGTGACCTGCTTTCATCAGATTAGACTTAATCACAGCCAGAGAAAGGGATAGAAATCTCTGCAATATTGTACGTTTTTTGTTCTGAGATTACCTTTGAAACGGTGGAGGTATTGAGTTTGAAATCTCTTGTGGACATTCTGGTATGTTTGATAAGGCTGTGGGATGTTGAATTAAGTGACATTGATGAGATGTTTGGTGTATGGGTCTGGTATGTTTGATAAGGCTGTAGTATGTTGAATTAAGTGACATTGATGAGATGTTTGATGTATGGATCTGGTATGTTTGATAAGGCTGTGGTATGTTGAATTAAGTGACATTGATGAGATGTTTGATGTATGGATCTGGTATGTTTGATAAGGCTGTAGTATGTTGAATTAAGTGACATTGATGAGATGTTTGATGTATGGATCTGGTATGTTTGATAAGGCTGTGGCATGTTGAATTAAGTGACATTGATGAAATGTTTGGTGTATGGCTGCAAGCAGTATGTGAAGGGCTCGGACAGTGATACCCAACAACACTACACTAATGGCTCCCTATTCCCTAGTACACTTCTTTTGACTAAAACTTTCCTCAAGAGTAGGGCACTGAGCTGGGAATAGGGTGCTATTGGGATACAACCCAAGTGGAAAAATAATAATATTTAAATATGATTTAAATGATCCAATATGAAAACTTTTTAAATACATTCAATTTTTGTTATGACATGTTTTTTGGCATTGTGTTGGTATTTTAGTGTATTTAATACATAAACATATTTGAAATTAGCAAAGTAAAAAAAGTGCCAAAAGAAAGATTTCTATTTAATCTGACACTTCTGTTTAATCTGACAATCACATTTGAAATAGTTTTCCTTTTAAATGTTTTGATATGTTAAAGAACTGTTTATTTGTGTAGGAAATGGGTGGGTATACCCCACCAACAGAACATAAAACAGTAATGCGAGTGCACTGCCAATTGGCCAGCTCATCCTTCACTAGTCTGTTCATATTGGACAGCTCAAACTCCTTAAGAGGACAATGTCATTCTCCTGAGCTATTCTCCAACACTTTTTTTTCAAGTGAGTTTTTCCAATGTTTGCGTAGACCACTCTAGAGGGATCCTGCTATCATCTTTCCACGGTCACACACTGGGCTAGGCTAGTTAGGGCTTCGGGCTAACATCTTTCCACTGTCACACACTGGGCTAAACTAGTTAGGGCTGCGGGCTAACATCTTTCCACTGTCACACACTGGGCTAGGCTAGTTAGGGCTGCGCACTAACATCTTTCCACTGTCACACACTGGGCTAGGCTAGTTATGGCTGCGCGCTAACATCTTTCCACTGTCACACACTGGACTAGGCTAGTTAGTAGTTTATCAAGATATTTTAAAGTCAGCGGCTGACTGAATTTCACCAAGTTATTTAGTCACCAAAGACTGACTCGGTGGTGAGCAGCCATTCAACCAGTTCTGACACTTCAAGTCCTAAAATGTCTTGGCCTCTGTCATCAGTCATCAAGCCCTTCCTGTTGTGGGACCGGGAATCAAATCTGGGGTGGATGTGATGTGTTCTGTGTTTTGGAGCAGTGAGTTCCTGAGTCATGTCTCTCTGACCCTTTAAATTAGTCAGCCAATCGCCCAGACTGACAAGCTCAGTCAACCAGTCTCTGCCTGGACACACTGGCGGTCTGTCTTGAACAGGCTGCTTTTCCTACTGTGGTCAGGGTCAGACAACAGTGTTTACAGCTGTGGTGCTAAGTTCCCCTGTCCTAATGTTACACCGCAGTGTTAGTCCTGTGTGTCATAGTCTCAAACCGCGGTGAGGGTGTGGGCTGTGTTCTCTCCATCGTTACACCACAGCGGCTGGCCTGTGCCACAACACCGTCTCTTGATCCTTGATGCTTGCCATGGTTCAGACATGTCTCCAGTAGAGGCCTCTTGTCAGCGGGCCAGGTGTTCCAGTTGACTGGAGGGTTTAGGGTTCAGACTAAATAAGATCCCTGACACGGCTCACTTTCAGGACGCACAGTGACACGCCAGCTCTTGCCTTTGCGGTTGCCCTGTGCTGTTAGTTCAAAACGGTTTAGCTGGTGGCCAATTAGAGGAGGAAAAAAAACAGAAAGAGATGAGTGTGCTGGGGACCGGACCACATCACGTCGCTGTTCCCCTGTGAGGGCTTACCCTCTTAACCCACCTGACCTGCCCCTTTAAAAGCTTTTCCAAGGCAAACAGAGAACCAGCCATATGGGACATCCCATATCTGCGCTGCTGTTCTTTTGTCCGAGACTAGCAGTGGTCTGCAGAGTATTCCCATAAAATTATTACACTCCGTGCAACCAGAGCCGGCATCGGTGAGAGCTGAACACAGATGAGTTTGTGGAGGCCTGCAATTTTCTCCTTTTCCCATATTTCCTGACATTTAAATCCCGCTGGCCTCAGCGAGATACGACCATGCTGAGATGCGTGAGTGTAGGTAGACTTTACAAGGGTGAATCAGCAGAAAAGTACGCTTCGAGTGACACGGTTACATTAAAGTCACCATGCGACCTGCAATAGGGCATTTTACGCCAGCGATAAACAACACAAGTAAATTCAGGGCTGATTTCTGTGGGACGGCAGTAGGGAACATACATACTTATGTAAATGATGAGAAATTATTTCTACACTGCAAATTGATCGCAAGTAAACCCAAAGATAGATTATCAGGGGAAAATGAGTCATTTATTTCCGTGAAAATAATTAAGAACAGGTTTCCAAAATTATAATTATATTGATCTGAATTCCTTGTAACTGTACTGTATTTTACCCTCTACAAAACAGATAATTGAGTAACCAGAAAAGGGCCCCAAAAAGCGGGGACTTTTTCCTACATAAAGGAATTTTTGGCGCCCCCCAAAGATGTTTTAGTGAGCACCAAAGGAAAATCACCAGCGCCAAAATCATAAGAATTGAAAAAGAAATAGCATTTCAAATCCTCTCCGAATGTGTTTAATAGCAATTTATCAAACAACTGTTGAACAAGCAGAACATAAACCGAAGGCTAACGAGATCCTCTAAACAACGTAATTTTCCCATGTCAGTAATTTCGGTTTTATAATCCTGTTAATATTTTCCCCTTACAAACATACTACCGCGTGTATAGTCACATGTCTCCGCCCCGTCCAGTCAGCAGCATGGAAGCAAAATGGAGGAGAACTCAAATGCTGAGTCAACTGAGCAACTTGTACCAAAGAAAAACGCAGTGTCCGTCATTTGGACACATTTTGGCTTCAGTAAAGACGACACCTAACAAAATGAAGTCAAATGTAAACACTGCAGAAAAACAGTTTCAGCGACAAAATGTAATACCACCAATCTGTTTCAACACTTGGAGCACAATCACATTACTGAATATGAACAGTGCATGGTTCAAAAAAAAGAGACTGACAAGCACCCAGCAACAAGTGCCTCCACAAAGCAGGTGTCGATAACACAAGCATTTCCTAATGCTACACATTATGAAAAGGAATCAAGAAAATGGAAAGAAATAACAGATGCCATTTTACTACATCAAGAAGGATATGGCTCCAATAGCTACAGTGGAGCGCTCTGGGTTTAAACACCTCGTTAAAACTCTCGACAGAAGATACATTGTGCCATCGCAACCAGATTTTTACTAAACTGCGCTTCCCAACATGTACAAAACATGTTGTAAAAAAGGTAGCTGCTGAACTGAAGTCTGTTCAGCACTTTGCAGCCACATCTGATCTCTGGTCAAGTAGGACGATGGACCCATACTTGAGTCTTACTTTGCACAACATTGAGAATGAATGGAAGCTGCGCAACAGATGCCTTGAGACCACATATTTTCCAGTTGATCACACGCGTCAGAGATGATTGCACAGGGCCTGAGAGATATGCTTTCTGTGTGGGAACTTACAGAAGAGAACCTCGTGGCCATAACGACAGACAACGACTACTTATATATATATACTGTGTTATATGACCTCTTCTAAATTACATTTTTGTTTATTCTGAGAAAACACTTTGAGGACACAAGTGTGTTCAGACCACATGATAAATCCAGTCAAGAAATGTCTTCCAGCACTAAAATCACCAGGAAATAAGACTTGAGGTGGGACTAAGCCAGCTGTAGCAGGGACGTAGAGGCCTTGTCCACTTCTCTCTGTTGCTTGTAAGCTGATTAAAGGGGTTTACAGTTTCTTGTACCTTGCTTTGTAAGGGGACAGGACCAAGGATTTAAAACACTTCAGAATGGTAGGTTTTAACGCATCAGGATGGTAATCAATGAGGACAACAGATATTTTGTTTGATTACCACCTTGTCTCTCGTATAACCAAATCAGGCTCCGCTTGTGGTGAAGATTAACATGACATTTCAATGCACTGGTCATTTGTTTGGGCAGGTTGGTTGATAATACAGAGTGGGTTGTTAAGACCCTTCTAAGCTTCCCACATGTTTTCATACTAGAGCAGTCCTTAAACCACTTTTCTATGCCTTTTTGCTTCTTTTGTTTGTCGTTTCTGCTTCAACTTTTGTGAATAGAACAAAATCAAGCTGAGCATTGACAGTGTAGGTGACCTGTTGTGGATGGAACCCTATAACCATGTGTGTATTTTATCTAACCCTAACCCATTTCCTAACCGTTAACTGATTCTCCTCAAATGCAACAGTCAATTTTCTGAACCTACTGTGTGTACATTCTCCTAATCTAAAAGAAAAAGTAAATTAAAATTTGACTTAAGCTGTATCCCATTTAAAAAAAAACCTATTGACTGGACAGCAGTAAGATGGTGAGATCTTGTCATAAATCTGTAAAAGGGATACACGAGGGAGAGACATACTGTGAGAAGTGCTGATGGTAAGAAACACAGCATTGGTGTGATAGGAAAAGAGGTGTGTAGCTGCCTTCCGTCAGCGCACACACACACACACACACCCACACACACACACACACCCACACGCACAGCTGTGGAGTCAGAGAGGTAGCTTTACACCTGGTTGTCATCAGTTTGTCAGATGTGTGTTCTGCCTACATCGCAATATTCACATCTCACCGGAACCAGTGGGTTGGTTTACTGGCATCATCAGTATCAGTCATTACCCTGAACCACGTCCCTCACTCTGGGACTGCAATGGCCTGTGTTTTTGCTACATCTACTGTGCTTTTCCCGATTCATTTAGAATTTTTTGTCACTTGTTTGTACATTGAAAGGACCCCCTTACTGCATAATATTTTGAATTATGCAGTATGCAGCAATAATTTTCGATGAATCCTATGTCTATGGAAGTATTATAAATGATGGGTATGGTGCTTGCAACACACCGGGGTCTGGGTTCGATTCCCTCTGGGGGGCGGGGCAGTATGAAAACGATTACACTCGTAATTTACTTTAGTTGGTAACGTATGGCTATGGATGTGTTTTGTTGGCTTATATATGTGTTATGTGTAATACATGCTTATGGATAATGTATGCTAATGTATGTGTGATATTTATATGGATGTGCATTTCATGCTTATGAATGTGTAACATATTATTATGGCTGTTTAATACGTATTTATAGATGTGTAACATATTCTTACCGATGTAATGCATTCTTATGTATGTATGCCTATGGATGTGTAATACATGCTTATGGATGAACATACAGGATTGTTAATCTATAATTTGTTACTTAATAGACTGCCACTACGTTCTCAGAGGCTTATTATGACACAGCATAATGTCTTCCGAGGGCTTATTTGAATAATGTGTATTTTAAATATTTACTTGGGTTGGTCTGTTTCCTGTTCCATGTGTTGAGGTTTTCAAAGCTCCCCTGGGCGGAAGGGCACCACTGAAACAATTTTTGAAGAGCTTCTGCTTCTTCCTCTTTTCTCAGCTATTCTACCTCCTGGTACAAATGCACAGAAGGCAGATTCCCATTGTAGCCTTCATGCTAAAAATACAGCATGATTAGACTTTTATGTTCCTTTGCTGAGCGGCTGGCATGTTACTCTGTGCTAACCGTCGGGCTGGATCCATGCCTGTGTTCCAAATGGCATCTGTTTTCCTACATTGTGAACTACTCTGTTCTAGGGTCCAGTGGGGCTGTGGAGCCCTGGTACACTACGAAGTGTGCTGTTTGGGGCTCGCGCCGTCTCTCACAAGCCCCTTGCTGCTGGAAGGATAACTCATTTAGAGGATTGGAAGTTTGATTGAGCCGGCCTCAATAAGAATAATGTTAATTAGATCCGGTTTGTCGTTAATAAACACCCGCTCTCAGTTTTCTCTGTAAACTTTTGCGGTGGCCACTGATGTTTAACGGGAAGTGTAAAGCCGAGTGTGAATTAGTGAAGACACACATTCAGTCTTCATAATTTATGACATTGACCTGTATGGGAAGAGCCAATTAACCAGGGTCTGTGTGAACTTGTGTCTGAAACTGCCGTTAATAGGTAGAATGGCAGAGGTACATAGTTTCTCACAACATTGAAAACACATCTATCCTCTCCTCCTCTGAGAAACACATCAGGTCAATGCACTATGCCACCATCAGCGTAGACGGCGCTGGGTTTCAGTGGAGGATGGGGGAGGGGTCGAGGACGTGGCTCTCCTTTGGAGGTTAGCTGTCCGCTGACACGCCTAATGGAGCTTCTATTGAGCCACACGGAGCTGCTCAGCTTGGCAGTTTCCCTGGCTCCAGTGCCGACAGAGCATCACGTTTATTGGGAGCTAATTTGAAATACACACACTGGTCATACCAGAGACAGTAATGTACTACATGCTAAAGCCTGTGTCCCATTCTTCATGCAAAACACTGTGACCCATGATATAAAATGTACTGCAGTTATATTGAAGTTGATATGCAGGTATTTAATTAAAAATCAGCTACAAATACTCAAATGTAGAAAATAAATGCAAATTATATAGTTATTATAATATAATTATTGACAGTATTGCCAACCATTCCTATTCTTAAATAACCATACATATACAATATATATGGTATACCACCCAAGGCTACTTTAAACACTTGCCTTAGTCTGTCTTTTTGTGTTAACATCACAATCTGAATAACCTTTATTCACCTTTAACAGCATTTACACATACCCAGAATGTTGTGTAGAGGTGGTGTAAAGTTATGGCCAGTGTTAGAAAACATATAGGGACAAAATACATCAAATCTATTTTGACATACAGTACATTAACATACAGTTCACTAAGGGGTAAGCATATGAGTTAATGAAATATGAGCTGTAAGAGTATAACATATCCTTTCATTTCGATGTTGTTTTGATACAGGGATATTATGTGTAAATGTTTTATACCTTCTCCCCCAGGGTGACCTACTCCGTGCACGTTTCTGACGACTACCCAGGTAAGGACTGTGTACACTCCTCACTGCCTTACTTGACTTATCAAGACTGTCTCCACTCCTCACTGAGTTGCATGACTTATCAGGACTGTGTACATGCTACACTGACTTACACGACTTATCAGGACTGTCTAAACTCCTCACTGACTTACATGACTTACCAGGACTGTGTACTCTCTTCATTGACTTAAATTTTATGTGTGAGTGGGTAAATACAACAGATGATTCCGACTGGCTTGGAGTGCTGCTCAGCATCTGGTCCAAACAATCAGTTTTATAATGTGAAATAACTTGTTTCTTAATGCCTTCAGAGAACATCACAACATGAACAGGACCCATTTTTATGTCACCTGGCTAACAGACAAAGTTCTAAAGACAAGGTGCCATGATGCCTACTAACGTTCTAAAGAAGTTGTTGACGCCTTTCCTAGCACCTCAGTCCTGTCAGCAAGCACCCAATAACACCATTGTCTCATAATCACTAGTTTCTGAAAGCACAGTGTTAGAAGTAGTGCATTATAAAGGGAATAGGGTACCATTTGGGAATTATTATGTCACTGTGATACAAGGAGAAAGCTGCTTTGGGATGTGTCATGCAATGTAACTTAATATGCATGAAATATGTATTCCTTACAGCTCTCTGAGTTGGGAAGTGAATAAAGGTTGGCCTTGTCGTTGGGATGGATGTTTAAAGGACCAGAGAAGCTTGGGATTTCAAATAATATTCAGTGGAACGAATGGCTGTCTACTGTGCTTTTGTACAACTATTTCACACTTTCTCTAGTCCACAATTCCTGACCATATTAGGTTGGATAGAAAAGACATCCCATAAAAATGAAACCCATCTCACAGAGCTGCATATCGTTGAAGGTCTTTAAATAGTTTTAATCCCGTGGATGGACAACCTTAGGACTCTAAAATATGATTCCATCATTACAACAAAATTTGAATTTTTTATATTTTGGGGAAATGTTAAAATTTCCCCCATTTCAAAAAATTTATTTTCTTCTAAATAGCCTAAATACTTTATTGGTGCTAGTTTTTGTTTAGTTATTTGACTGAGACCCACACGGACAGAAATACCTCTCAATCTTAGATAAAGCATCCGAACGAGTGAAACAGCAGCCTGGTGTGTTAAGTTAGTTTAGGACCTGCTGTTTGGGTTATGAGTAACACATGTACAGGTGCTGGTCATAAAATTAGAATATCATCAAAAAGTTGATTTATTTCAGTAATTCCATTAAAAAAGTGAAACTTGTATAATGTATACATTCATTCCACACAGAGTGATATATTTCAAATGTTTATTTCTTTTAATTTTGATGATTATAATTGACAACTAATGAAAACCCCAAATTTAGTATCTCAGAAAATTAGAATATTACTTAAAATACAAAATACAAAAAAAGGATTTTTAGAAATGTTGGCCAACTGAAAAGTTTGAACATGAAAAGTATGAGCATTTACAGCACTAAATACAAAATACAAAAAAAGGATTTTTAGAAATGTTGGCCAACTGGAAACTTTACACTGGACTTCAAGCAACATGGATTCTGTGCCTCTCCTCTCTTCCTCCAGACTCTGGGACCTTGATTTCCAAAGGAAATGCAAAATGTACTTTCATCAGAGAACATAACTTTGGACCACTCAGCAGCAGTCCAGTCCTTTTTGTCTTTAGCCCAGGCCAGACACTTCTAACGCTGTGTCTTGTTCAAGAGTGGCTTGACACAAGGAATCCGACAGCTGAAACCCATGTCTTGCATACGTCTCTGCGTGGTGGTTCTTGAAGCGCTGACTCCAGCTGCAGTCCACTCTTTGTGAATCTCCCCCACATTTTTGAATGAGTTTTGTTTCACAATCCTCTCCAGGGTGCGGTTATCCCTATTGCTTGTACATTTTTTTCTACCACATCTTTTCCTTCCCTTCGCAATGACCTTTTGTGTCTTGCCCTCCTTGTGCAAGGTGTCAATGGTCGTCTTTTGGACAGCTGTCAAGTCAGCAGTCTTCCCCATGATTGTGTAGCCTACAGAACTAGACTGAGAGACCATTTAAAGGCCTTTGCAGGTGTTTTGAGTTAATTAGCTGATTAGAGTGTGGCACCAGGTGTCTTCAATATTGAACCCATTCACAATATTCTAATTTTCTGAGATACTGAATTTGGGGTTTTCATTAGTTATCAGTTATAATCATCAAAATTAAAAGAAATAAACACTTGAAATATATCAGTCTGTGTGGAATGAATGTATACATTATACAAGTTTCACTTTTTGAATGGAATTACTGAAATAAATCAACTTTTTGATGATATTCTAATTTTATGACCAGCACCTGTATGTGTGGGTTATGAGTAGGATGTTTGTCACTAACTTGCTCCACCGGGAACCAAATAGAAGGTGAAGAAACTGAGGGACCTATTTACACTTGTGGCCACTTTATTAAGTAGAATGTTTACATCCGTTTCAAGATTCGATGCGTTGTATGTTCAGAAATGCCATTCTGCACACCACTGTTGTAAAGAGTGGTTATTTGTTTTTTTTGGCCTTCCTGTCAGATTCAATGAGTCTTGCCATTCTCCTCTGACCTCTCATTTACAAGTTGTTCTTACCCACAGGACTGTAGTTCATTGGGTGTATTTTGTTCATCGCACCACCCTCTGTAAACTCTAGAGACTGTAGTGCATGAAATTCCCAGGAGGTCAGCTGTTTCTGTTATGTTGGAACCACTATGTCTGGCGAAAACAGTCATACCACTGTCAAAGTTGCTTAAATTGTATCTTTCCAATTCTAATGTTTGGTCGAACAACAACTAAACCTCTTGACCATATCTACATGCTTTATATATTGATTTGCAACCATTCACTGTTTGGCTATTTGCGTTAACGAGCAAGTGTATATACATAATAAAGTGGCCGGTGAGTGTATGTTGTCTACTTTTTGTTAAGAAATGTCTCAAAATAACATGCTCTGCTTTACATTGGTAGCTCTGAGATATAATGTAATAGGACAGAAAAACCCAAGGTCATATGTAGTCAACATTCTAGTGTGTCCTCTTTGTGTATATACCCAGCAGTGAACTTAATGTCCTTTTTCTCATGTTCCGACCCAGACAACACCTATGTATCGAACTCTGAAAACGACGATGAAGTTCTAGTCACCCGAGACCCGATCCCAGTCATCTTTCACAGAATCGGTACAGGTATGTCTGTTATGCTCTATCCATCCTGTATTCTCCAGACCGTATTACCTGACAGGCTGGCAAACAACATTTAACCATTCAGGGTCGATGTTCTTTTCTATTCACATACTTTTATATTTGATTGAAGGCTGCTACATTTTACAATTGCCTTCTAGTTTAACTGGCGCTCCTATCCAGAGAGACTTGACAGTCACCGATAACACATTCGTAGAAAATAAACGCTTTCCCAAGTCAGTGCAAGCAGGAAAATACATGTTTTTGTGAGATGTCTAGCACTGTAGGTAATGAGCATTGCTATGTATACCCATTCTACAGGGATTGGCTGCTTAAAATTTAGCCTAAAATGTCATCTGAGGGAAGCACACTTCTGTGTTCCAAATAGCACCATTTCACCTATGTAGTGCACTGCGTCTGACCACCTGTGCCATTCGGGACACGCCCTAGTAAACAATGTGAGGACATTGTTTTAGGTGTGTCGTCTTTTATCTTCAGTGATCTTTTTTCAGAGCACAATCTAGTTTGTTTTTAATGGAAGCATGTTTGGATTCTCCTGACGTTCTTATTGAAGTCACTTCTCCTATATATAGTTTCTGTCACTTCATGAAATGAAAGGAGAGCAGAGGCACTACCACCATTTTTGCAGATGCTCCAAATGGCTGGTATACATCTGTTGGTGAATCCCCTCTTTTGAACACCATGCGGTTTTATTGAAACGTTAGCCATCTGTGCTTGTTATAACCATTTATAGACCTCCAAGTTCATGTACCACTTTAGTAGCTGATATCTCCGAATTACATGTAGATAATCAAGCTGACACCCAAGCGATGGAGTTTTTAGATGTTTTTAAATTCGGTGATCTTTATTTTAGCAAATAAATTAGCCTTCCCACAACCATGTCCATACCTTAGTGATTTCCCAGGGGGCTAATTGTAGAAATATCCTCTATTGTTAATGTAGCCTTGTCTGACCATAACTGTATATTTTTCACTGGTTTGACTCCCACAGAGCAAAAAGTTCTTGAAATGTTCTGTATTGACTTAGATATGTCGGCCCCTCAGATCTTCCGTCCCTGACCTTTTAGTCATCCCAATGGTCCGAACTAAAACGTTTAGTGAGGCCTCTGTCTGCCAGTATGGTCCTATCCTTCGGAACAGCCAGCTGGAATATCTGAGAGACCGTAAACCTTCTTAAAAAAGATCCTAAAAAATACCTTTTTAGCTATGCTTTTTACATTACGTGTTGAGATACGTTTTGTGTTTTAAGTTTTGTTATTTACATTTTATTTTACAATTTTATTTGTTATTCAAATGCATAGCTCTGTCAAACCATTTTTATAACTATTTTATTATTTTGTATTTCTTTACCTACGTGTAACTCAGTCTATCCTTTTTACCTGTCCAGGCTAATAGTATTATGTTTGTATGTACATGTGTGTGTGTTTGCATGTGTCTGTGTGTGTGTGTGTGTGTGTGTGTGTGTATGTGTGTGTGTGTGTGTGTGTGTGTGTGCGCGCATCGCCAACAGAGATTAGGATCAACAATGACGCCAGCTGCTGCCTATCTATCTCCAAGTCAAAAGTTCAGTTAGACAAAAATCAGGTGATGCTTGTCTCTCGTCTTATTAAAAACAAATTATAAAAGGGTAATTCATGCTTATTACAAGTAATAAAGCATTGTAACAATGTTATAACCTGTTATTACCTCTCCCAGTGCCACTATGCCATAGAGGAGGACTCTGAGGGGGATGCTGACTCTGAGGAGTTTTACTATGGATGCCAGGTAAACCATTTCCTATTTTCCTTAAAAATATTTTAAGGACTTTCAAGGACTTCCTGATATGCCATGTACACACACACACACACACACACACACACAAACAAAATGGATGTCAGAATCATCAAGCCTCATCTCCTCCTAAGCCTCGGCTGTAACAATTAACCGCTAGATCACCCCCTCTAAGCCTCAGTCAAAGAACATGTCCTAGGGCCAGATTCCCACACACAGATAGAGCCTAGGCCTGGACTGAGAGAAAAAACACTTTCCAGAATGCTTTTTAAGTCACAGTCAATGCAATGTATGTGTCCAGGAAGCCTACCTCAGGCTACAGGGCCAGTTCTGGGTAGGGCTCAATTCCATTTCAATTTCTCTCTATTCCGATTGAAAATGTTTCTTACAGTAAAGGATTGAAGGGATTTTGGTGTACTTTGTTGTGTTCCCGTAAGAAAAACTAGAAATGTTGTTGCTCACAGAAAACAGAACTAACAATGAATCCCTTTGACACCCAAAATAAACAAGTATAGGCTTTTTATAATAGGTTCTGAAAGTTTACTACAGCCTCTAGATCAGTGTTTCTCAACCCTGCTCATGGACACCCCCTGCCCTGCATGTTTTAGATCTCTCCCTGCCCTAACATACCTGTTGTAGCTCATGAAGGACTTGATAATGAGCTGATCATTTGAATCAGGTGTGACGGAGCAGGGAGAGATCTAAACCATGCAGGGCAGGGGGACGCCCAGGAGCAGGGTTGAGAAACACTGCTGTAGCTAATGGGTCTGACAACCACCATGCGTGTCGAGTTAATTTAAAAGTTTCCATACATCTCAACATATCTGTTGCCAACTGAATCACCGGGCTGGCAGATCAAACATCAGTTGTGTCGGCAAAGGTGAAACACAGGTCGACTTGTGTGCTGCAAGCCGACCAACGAGGAGGATTCCAATCAGTTCATGCCAACGTCAAACTTTGGAATTGAAATGGAAAATGAAATAAGATTAATAAGAGCAATAAGAATAACTACTAATAATGGAGTGAGAAGAACCAGCAGCTTTAAAGGTAGGCCGGAAATCAAACCTCCCACCACGTCTTCACCCTGGGCATGTAGCCACCTGGTTTCATGGCAGATTTCCTCAATGTAGTTCTGGAAGACTCATTAAATATGAAGCACTTCTGTGTTTTCATTCATTTTCTGTCAGCCTGCTCAATAAGGGGCCTGTGGCTCATTCTTCACTCACCAGTAGGACGTTTCCATCACCTAAATGAACACAGTCACAAGTGACTTCCCTTTATATGGAAATATATAGTTGTTCTGATGATTGACCTGCTCTCTCTCACTCAACTCTCTAATACCTCTACTCACTTTCTCGCTTTACTCTCTCTCACTCTCTCCCTCACTCCACTTTCTCATCAGACTCTACTTACTCTCTCACTCTGTCTAACTGGTTAATCGTGTCTGGCCCTCTTTCAGTCGTCTCAGTTTGTTGATTGGTTAATTCTGTCTGTCCCTCCCTCATTTGCCACTGTCTGTTGATTGGTGAATTCCTTTTGGTCTTTTCTGACACTGTATTTAATTTGATAGATTAGTGTTTTTAATTTTAGATTATGATGCACAATTAGTCGCTAGATGCCATCCCTAATGCAGTGTCAGTCACTGTACTATGGTCATCTGATTCTGACGGATATCGCACCCTCTTGGTGCTCAGGGAAATATGTCACATCAACAGCTGTTGTAGATAAATTTACTGTATCTTTTATCTGATCATTTAGCATAGCGCCCAAAGTAATGAATCACATTCACCTTGTGTCCCAGGTCTACATCATTCACCTGGTGTCCCAGGTCTACATCATTCGCTTGGTGTCCCAGGTCTACATCATTCACCTTGTGTCCCAGGTCTACATCATGCACCTGGTGTCACAGGTCTGCATCATTCACCTGGTGTCCCAGGTCTACATCATTCACCTGGTGTCCCAGGTCTACGGTGTCCCAGGTCTACATCATTCACCTGGTGTCCCAGGTCTACATCATGCACCTGGTGTCCCAGGTCTACATCATGCACCTGGTGTCCCAGGTCTACATCATTCACCTGGTGTCCCAGGTCTACATCATGCACCTGGTGTCCCAGGTCTACAACATTCACCTGGTGTCCCAGGTCTACATCATTCCCTGAGTAGAGAATGAATATAGGCAGTATTTGAGACAGGTCCTGGGGCTTGGACTTAAGATCCACTAATGTAGTGTACACTTTCATCTGGACCAGTTTAAAGTTGTGAGTACCAGTGTTTTTATTTTGGCAACACCAGACTATTTCAAAAGCTTATGGAAAGCATTATATTAACTGACTAGACTGGATGGTAAATATTGTCTGGAAGTACATTAATGCTCTAATGCCTCTGTAACGCTATCATAACAATAACAGTGAGAAGAACTACATTACAAACACCAATGATGTTGTCAGAAGCGTTTTGTTGTTTGTGTCTTTGACTGCATAGTATGGGGAGGATATAATTGGAACTAGATGCATACTGAAGGATGTGCCTTTTTCCAGTAACAGCTGGTATCAATATTTAAAAGTAAAATATGTATTAAACCATGTGTCCACTTCTGTCTTAAATGTGTCTGGACGGCTGTAGAGTGAATTTGTTCATTTATATGATATCGATTTAATTTCGCTCTTGCTTGAAATGAAGTCAGCCAATAAAACAGAAAATTAAAGATGGCATTGAGTAACAGTAGTTACTTGTTTATACTTTCTTTTCCCCCAACTATCCCAAATGGCTCACTATTTCCAGAGCTGTGTCTACCCTGGTTAAACTAGTGCTGCTCAATGTAGGAAAGGGGGAGGCTTTTGGGAGGCAGCCAGAGGCACTCCTTTGTTCTTCACAACAGTGTTTGGGACATTCTCATTGAAGCGTCTGGGTGCCACACTGCAAGCTGTCAGCCCTTTTCCATTGGCGTGCTGTTTTGGTGTTTTTGATCTTGCCAGACAAAAGCAAGCAGTTCAGACATTAAGATGCTGCATGTATCCACTGTTCAGATTTAAAATGGCCCCCTGGCTGTTTAAGGTGTGGATTGACTGGCTACATTTGGATAGGGACTGGGATTGGCTGGCTATATTTGGATAGACACTGGGATTGGCTGGCTACATTTGGATAGACACTGGGATTGGCTGGCTACATTTGGATAGACACTGGGATTGGCTGGCTACATTTGGGTAGACACTGATTTTCTGGCTAACTTTGGATTGACATATTAGGTTTGGCTATGCTCGGGGTCTAATTTTTTAGGGACCAGTCGGTCTCTTGGGGGATGGGCAAAATACACATTTGAAACAGGCCTCTCTGGTTGACAGCCCCATTGTGGGTATTTATCAACAGGCTTCTCTAATTGTAGTGTCTCCGATTGGCCACAGTGTCAGTTGCCCTGTTGTCTCTGTGATAGGCTTCCGTGTGTCAGTTGACCTGTTGTCCCTCATGGGCCACCGTGCCAGTCAGGTGACATGTAGCCTCTCTTTGATTGGTCACTGTCAGTCAGGTGACCTGTTGTATCTCTGTGATTAGGTGAACTACGATGGCGAGCTCCACAAGCACCCCCAGCTGGAGGCGGACCTGTCGGCGGTTCGGGAGCTGTATGGACACCACGCAGTATCTCTCAGGTAGCTCTCATCTCCTTCTTCCTCCTTTCTCTTATAAAACACCATTTGTGGCTTTTTTAGTGCATAGTACCATACTTGCTAGCCGTTTGGTAAGCCTTGACAGTGAGACGACCAACAGGTGAAGCTATGTATTAATGGAAATGCCCTGGAAACACCTGTAACAGCTGTGAAAACATGTCCCCACTGCTGGTCCAGGTCTGTTTTCTTTAGTCTCTATAAAAACCCAGCAGGAAGACGTTGTCTTCCTCCCTGCTGTTAGGTGGACCTTTCCACCTGTCTTCATCCTCCGGTGAACCTCCTCTACGCCACTGTTAACAATGTCCCCACTGTGCTAGGCTGTGTGCTGTGGATGGATGAGTGGCTACTTCCAGGCCACGCCCCATCTCTCTCATTGCCCACCGTTAGCCCTCCCCTCTGGGGGAGGGGACAGTGATTGATTGAGGCTTGAAATATGAAGCACTCGGGGTAACCAGCCACCACAGAGAAATTTGGAAAACAGATTATGTTACGGTTGTTAGAGAAGATGTTTGTGGAGGATGTGGAGGACTACAATCTTGTGAAAATGTTAGTACAACCCCTGGTGTATTTTTAGTATTTGTTTGGACACATGTAAATTTAAACAAATTCCAGCCACAAGCATTGATTAAAGTAACCCAGTTTAACAAATCACACCAAGAAAATACAATTTTAAACAATTTAAAATCATTTCCCCATATGTAAAAAGTTTGTATACCCCTACATTCACCATCACATGAAATGGCTACAATTACAATCAGGTGCACCAAAACAGGTGCAAATGATTACAAAATAATTTCTTATTAACTTGGGAGGGCCTTCCATAAAGATTGGAAACTTTAGTCTTAACCATATGGGTGTGTGGTAACACATCATGCCAAGACTAAAAGCCTGAGGCCCTGAGAATAAATATTATTGATGCCCATGAGTCTAGGAGAGGTTACTAAGCCATTTGCAAGCAATTAGTAAATTGTACATTGTCCGACAGATCATCTACAACATGAGAAAATTCCAGACCACTGGAAATTTACATATTTACATAAATTATGCCCAAGACCTGACTGAAAGATGCGCATAGAAGTCTCTAAGAACCCCAGAGTAACATCAAGGGATCTACAGGCCGGTCTTGTCCCAATCAATCTTAAAGTGCAGAAGTAAACTGTCAGAAAGACACTGCATAAACTTGGCCCACATGACAGGCCAGGATGGAAGAAGCCTCTGCTCTCAAAAAATAATATTAAGACACAACTCACGTTTGCCTTACACTTTTGGAATAATGTTCTCTGGGTGAGAGGTGGAGTTGTATGAACAGAAGAACCACATACCAACCATAAAGCATGGAGGTGGTGGCATTAAGATTTGGGGCTGCTTTGCTACCTCAGGGCCTGGCCAACCTGCCATCATTGTTTCCAAATTCTTGTGGAGAATGTGATGCCATCTGTCAAAAAATTTAAGGTGAACCAAACAAGGATCTTGCAACACAAAATTATCACAAACACAAGCAAAGCTACTTAAGAATATTTCAAAAAGAAAAAAAATGAGTGTTATGAAATGGTCAAAGGGATCTCAATCCTCTGGAAAAGTTTTACGTGCACTCCATGTCTGCAAGGAACCCCTCGAATGTGACATGTTGAAGCAGAACTGAAAAGAAGACTGGGAAAAAATTCCTGATAGAAGAAACGACTACATTAAGTTGTCTCAGCCAAAGCGAGCAGCACCAGCTATTGATAGGAATTTAGTTAATTTTTTGCACTATGAAATTGCATTTCTGTATATTTTAATTTCATTAAATGTTTAAATGTTATTTATTTTATGTTGTAATTTCTTAAATTGTTTACTTGTCAGTTAATTTAGATAGAAATTAACATAAAATATCCATGTGTCCAAATGTATACAGACAGAGACTTTCCAGGGGATATAGCACTGACTTTTTCACATAACGTAACCGTTAGAGGGGATATTTGTTAGAGGGGTTGTGGAGGATGTAGAGAACTAACGTCAGTTAGAGGGTTTGGTTTGGAGGATGTAGAGAACTAACGTCAGTTAGAGGTTTTGGTTGTGGAGGATGTAGAGAACTAACGTCAGTTAGAGGTTTTGGTTGTGGAGGATGTAGAGAACTAACGTCAGTTAGAGGTTTTGGTTGTGGAGGATGTAGAGAACTAACGGCAGTTAGAGGGTTTGTTTGTGGAGGATGCAGAGACCTGTTGTTTAGAGGGGTTATTTGTAGAGGATGTAGAGTGCTAACTGCAGTAAAAGGGGTTGTGGAGGATGTAGAGAACTAATTGTCGTTAGAGCGGTTGTTTGTGGAGGATGTAGAGAACTAATTGTTGTTTGAGGGGTTGTGGATTGTAGAGAATTAACTATCATTATAGGGGTTGTGGAATGTAGAGAACTAATTGTAGTTAGAGGAGTTGTTTGTAGAGGATATAGAGAACTACAGTAGCTAGAGGGTTTGGTTTTGGAGGATGATGAAAAAAATATGAGGGACTGTGTCTAGATGCTTTTTGGCTCAAATATGAGTTTGTGCAAACGTGTACAGCGAAGACTTTTTTTCATGCTGCTAATTCTTTCTACCATAGCGATGTATTGTAGAAGCCTACAGTTCTTTCAACTAAAGGAAACCAACCTAATGATTCCCAGAGCTGTAAACTGAATTGGATAAAGTACACCAACATACAACAGCGGGGGATAAAATGTCTCCCCTCTCTCTGCCATCTGGCTGAAATGTCACCCTAAGCCCAGGTCAAAATTGTGCACTACACAGGGAATACAATGAAGTAGGTGTCCTCGATTTGACCTGATTGCTTTAGTTACCCCATCTTGCTTATCTCTAGCACCCAGGAGCACACTGGAGAAAACATAATTAAAATTGGGACTCCCACTGTTCTCTATGACCCCTGAAATAATACTGGTAGGCTTTTGTCTGATGCTTTAAGGTTGTGAAAGAAGGTGTAAGGTATAATTGTTTGGGTATAAGGTAGAATGAGTTAATGTTTTACGGCCAGGAGTCATCAGAGCTAAGCTACAACAATGCTGCTTTAAAACCAGAACCGAAAGCATATTGCGCATTGTCCGCAGAGATCACATTCATGATAAACACAGTGCGTGTCGGCTCAGATGTGTATTACCTTTTAAAGTCTGTTAAAGTGTGGTTATTCTGCTGGTGTACATGGAAACGCCCTACAGGAAGTGACTGAGTGACTGTCAGCATTAAGAGAATTGATTACGAAATTACTTTCCCGATGCAGAACAAATTACTTTTGAATCTTAAGGAGATCTCCTAATTCTTTTAACACGTCTCCATTCTCCTAAAGCCTATTCTTGGGTGTGCAGGTCTAAAGCAGTGTAGAACATCTCTGACATGGGGAGAGGAGTGGCAGAGAGAAGGCGAAAAGGGGGGGGGGGAGAAATTGAGGAGAGAGAAGGGGGAAAAATACAAAGGAGAGGGGGAGAGGAGAGACAGAGGTGGAGAGAAGAGAGGGCGAGGTATAGAGGAGGAGGGAAGTGGGAGATTGTGGACTGGGGCAGGGTAGTACAGGGTAATACAGGATTACTCTTCCGACTTTGCAGGCACTTTCGTCAGGGGTGTGATGGGTAACCATGGTGACAGTTAGCTTCGGGCCTGGCAACAAAGTCATTACGATGATCTGAGGAAAGATGAATGCGTGGAACGAAGGCCCTCAGGAGACCGCACCGTCGGAGACATGCAACCATCCACGCCGCGCTCCCACAGTACAACAGCCAAATAGGATTTGGAGCCTTTAAGGTCCGGATGGCAGGGTTTATATTATTGGCTTTTATGTGGCAACAATGGACGCCCAGGCAGTCTACGCCACTGAGGTAACAAAATTTCTTTAGAAAAAAAATAGTCCTGTATTGACGAGAGGAGTGGGCGTCATCAGATAAGGCTGTTAAAATAGTACTTCTTTATAAAATATCTCTGTCAGCACCCAGGTGGAACTGAGGTGTATTTTTTTTGCAGTGAAATGCTTCTTGCCGGAGAACTCAGTGCTGGATTGGAAAATGGCCTTTTGTGTGCCAGCTGTGTGATTTGGTTGGGGTAGAAAACTGCTGATGGTTGAAGGAAAGGTGAATGAAATGTTTAGGTTTGTGTCTGTCAGCTTACTGGACGATTTTAGTTGTAAATCACGCAAAGAGGGAGTGCTGGCAGTGACAGTGATGGAGTATTCTGGTACCCCATCTGAAATGTAACAAATTGGCTTTCTAACAGATATGAGCATTACAATGGCAATATGGTTTCTAACAGAGCTGAACTTTACAATTATCATAGGAGTTCCAACAGATCTGAACATTTGATCATAGGAGTTCCAACAGATCTGAACATTTGATCATAGGAGTTCCAACAGATCTGAACATTTGATCATAGCAGTTCCAACAGATCTGAACATTTGATCATAGGAGTTCCAACAGATCTGAACATTTGATAATAGCAGTTCCAACAGATCTGAACATTTGATCATAGGAGTTCCAACAGATCTGAACATATGATCATAGGAGTTCCTACAGATCTGAACATATGATCATAGGAGTTCCAACAGATCTGAACATTTGATAATAGCAGTTCCAACAGATCTGAACATTTGATCATAGGAGTTCCAACAGATCTGAACATTTGATCATAGGAGTTCCAACAGATCTGAACTTACAGTATGGGGGAGATGTAACGTTGATGCATTGAGGCAGGACACATGCACAGGACAAACTGAGGACGTTCAATAGAGAGGAGTAAGACATAACAAAACAGAACGCACAAACGCAGAACAATGTTACAATGTAGTTGAAGAAAACAAACAAAGACAGACAAGATGCACTAGGGAAGGAGGAACTTCAATAGGGACAGTGATCAGGAACACAGGTGAGGACAATAAAGACAAACAGGCGTCTGTGGTCCAAATGAGGGAGAGAGAGCGTTGGGTCTTACTGGCCCAGCAAGCCAGGATGAGAGAGGAGAGATTGGGACATTACCGTGATCATTCTAATCAACCAATGTGTGTTTTTGACACTGTGAAAGTGATGATAATCTGATTGCTGAAAAACACACATCAATCACGACCGCTGACCCTGGCATGACCTTAATAATAATGGATGTGGATTAGGTCCCACTCTGAGTCAGAGTTGATGGTGGGGTGTGTGTGTGTGTGTGTGTGTGTGTGTGTGTGTGTGTGTGTGTGTGTGTGTGTGTGTGTGTGTGTGTAGGCAGTTTGGTGTTATGCACCATTCTGTTGTGAGATACCATATAGATCTTTGCTAAATAATGTTCATTAATGATGAATGTATAACTTAATGGATAACTTAATGTGTGATACATAACAAACATGTTTTGAAGATGGAAAAATAACTCAGTCCAAAGTCCTTTGTTAAACATAACTCCGACTGACACTATGTATTTTTATTTAAATCAAGAAAGCCGTTATCTGTCAACATTTTCTTCTGTCTTCTAGGGAATACGGTGCAATTGATGATGTGGACATTGATCTGCACATTGACGTCAGTTTCCTAGATGTAAGTTAAAAAAATATTCAAGCCCTTTCTTCTGTCTCATATAGCAGATGACTGATGGTTAAATTTAGTAGCTAGAAATTTAGAGAAGTGACGACGTCAGATATTGTGCTTAGAATATCTGAATACTGAGAAAAACAAGGAAGTAGAATTTGGGAGGGAGAAACCACCTGGTTACAGGCATTGTGTCCACCATTACACCACCCAGTTACAGGCATTGACATTACACCACCCAGTTACAGGCATTGTGTTCACCATTACACCACCCGGTTACAGGCATTGTGTTCAACATTACACCACCCGGTTACAGACATTGACATTACACCACCCGGTTACAGGCATTGACATTACACCACCGGGTTTTTATTTAATTTAATTGTGCTCAGGAGGAGATAGCCCTGGCATGGGATGTGATCCGCAGGGAGCCTGTGATCGTGCGACTTCACTGCTCTCTGACACAGTATCTGAATGGACCAGGTAAGCCCACCCCCCCCCCACACACACACACACACACACACACACACGCGCCCACATGCACACACGCCCACTTGCATACACACAACTGTCTGCGGCTCAACATTGCTTACTTCGTTACCTGATGTTTTTCAGTCCCCACGGTGGATGTATTCCAAGTGTCCACAAAAGACCGGTTTGGACTTGGTCATCAGCTGAAAAAGTATGTAAAAGAAATATGTACAGATGCCGACACTATATTAGAGCCACACAGCAAGAAAACTAGCCTGCAATAACAGGAAAAGTGTCACGTCTTTGTTGGGGTTATGTTAAAATTAAGTCTGAAAATACAGACTTTAGAATGATTTTAAAACTTGCGTTTTTAAACCATAACTGCCACAACCTGATGTGGCATATGTGGCATATGTACTCCAGAACAGAGGAGACCTGGCTGTACTTCTTAGTTTGATTAGGACAATAACGTGGATGTTTCATCATGGTTTCCATCCAGGATTATGCAGACGTTTGTTACCCAGCAGTGGAAACACCAAAGTAAAGAGAAGCTTAACTGCCCACACACCAAAAACAAGAATGACAAGAAGGTCAAATCTCCTCTCCACATCTTCTCAACGCTCCGCAGGTCAGAGAAACTTGACAGCATTGTCATTTGATGTCACTGTAGGGTGTGTTAAAGAATGAATCTGGCCGTGCTGGGTTCACACTTGCTGTTTAATACATGACGCTGATGTTCCCTGTAGATGTCCCAGCTACCCTCCTCCAGGTTGTGTCAAGAGCAAGAAGAAACTGAAGCCCGAGCAAGATGGCGTCTCTAAATCCCAGCGTCTTCTCCGCCGGACCGGCTCCAGTTCTGTTAAACAGCAGTCCGAGGCGGACGGCTGCGCCCCCAGTGTCCCCGGCACCAAGACCGCGCACCGCCTCCTGGGCCACTCCCTGTCCAGCGGAGACCCCCGTGTAGACCATGGGGGAGGGTCTGGCCCCGGGCCGCTAACCCTAAAACCCCATCGCCTCCTGAGCAGGCCGTGCCCCACCGTGCTCAAACCAGAGGACCTCCGCCCTGCTCCTCACAGGCTCCTGCCCCGCTCCTGCTCTGGTGACCCCCGCTGTGAGCACACCGGCGGGGTAGGAGGTGGTGGGATGGGAGGTCTGGGTGGTGGAGGTCTGAAGCCCCACAGGCTGCTGAGTAGGTCATGTTCTGGCTCCATCAGGACGGAGGAGTTAGACGGACTGAAGCACCACCACCGCCTCATAAGCAGGTTAGATCCTGTTCTACAGCGACGTCCTAGTTTATTCATTTAATCTTTTCTTGTGTTTGACTACGTATTTATGAGCCTTTTTCTAGGACGAAGTGGCGGTACATTTATTTATTTGTTTTTTTTAACATGAAGAGGGTTGAATTGAATGGATTCTTGAAACACAGCTAACATAATCCACTAATAATGGTCAGAAGTTTAAATACATTTGTGCCAGACACTCAGAAGCTACAGTAAAAGCAACAAGTCATCAATGCCTGTTACTCTGCGAAACTGTGTGTAACTCTGTGTAACTCCAGGTCCTGTTCCAGTAACACTAAGATGGGCAAGACGGCAGACATCTTTAAGGACTCTGTGGCTCCGACCGAGGGAAGGCGTCTCTCTCTAACCTCAGGGCTGATAGGGATTCTCGCCCCCTCTCTGGCCACGCCCCCGCCGGTCAGTTATGGCTGGTCTAATAAATTCAATTTTTTTTTTATTTCAGTAGGCCTCAGGAATTGTCCGTTTTTATTTGCCAGGTAAGAAACAGGAATAACAGACTTCCCTCTCTTCCTTTATAGCCAAACAATGGTGCCAAGTCAATCCCAGTCAGAGACAGAGGCTTTCTGGTCCAGGTAAATGCTTCCCGAAATCCCCTGAACTCCTCCATTAAACAGTTGGGTAACGCTGGACTGCCATCAGACAGGTCTAATGAGTTGTTTTAAGCACACGGGAGCCTTTATGATGTCTTATAACACCAGTGCTTTGTGTCTGCAGACCATGGAGTACGCTGAGCAGAGAATCCCAGTTCTAAATGAGTTCTGTGTGGTGTGTGACGAACCACACGTGTTTCAGAATGGACCCATGCTCAGAGTGAGTACACACACACACACAGACACACACCCTCACACAAACACACACACACACACACACACACACACACACACAAGCACACACACTGGTTTCACCATCAGAATCACCTTTCATACATTAACCTTGGAGTCGTTGTTTGACTTGAAATGTAAACCTACAGAGTAACAGAAACCATCACTGTCCCGATACTTACGGAGAGCACAGTATGTAGGCTGAGTAACTCTGAGAAGGGTTCTCCTGGTCGTCCTGTAGATTGACAGGGTCTGTGACCTCTAGCAGATTCTGACCGCTGACCTTTAGCCTGCCATTGACAGCCCAGACGCGTATTAAAACTGCAGTCTACAGGGTGGACATAAGTTTAAAGACAAAAACAGCACAGCCTTCTTATGTGTCGTTGATAGACGTCAGCATCACCCTGGCCTTTTGTGGCTGAACACCTGGTGTTTCCGTACATTCTGGGAGTCTTCATGTGCAATAATATAATTGATCCATATTGCAAAGCAAGTGCAACAGGATTTTTAAAGCATTTAAATTACACTTCTATATCTGCTGTTGGCACCTATCAGAGGCTATTATCAATAAATATTTGATATCATGCAGGTGATGTATTTATAAGGAAAGAGAGATTTTAAAAGGGACAGTGCAATGCTCTAGGTATAATATGTATTTTCTAAAAACAGTTCCTTGCTTTAACTGGATTCCTCAGGCAGACACAATGAACTGCTCACATATCGGATGATGAAACTGTTCACCGCATCCCAAGACTGGTGCCAGACTAACTGTTCTGTGACTCCGAGGCAGTTAAAGACTGGTGCCAGACTAACTGTTCTGTTCTGTGACTCCGAGGCAGTTAAAGACTGGTGCCAGACTAACTGTTCTGTTCTGTGACTCCGAGGCAGTTAAAGACTGATGCCAGACTAACTGTTCTGTTCTGTGACTCCGAGGCAGTTAAAGACTGGTGCCAGACAAACTGTTCTGTTCTTTGACTCCGAGGCA
>JACXGI010004819.1:0-32771 GCA_016801175.1 Esox masquinongy
ACACACACACACACACACACACACACACACACACACACACACACACACACACACACACAGTCACACTGTCCATATGACTTCTGAATATATATATATATAATTATGTTTCATTCCCATCTAGGCTGATTTGAAAAAGGTGCAGCTATGAAATACATGAAAATGCCTACGGCTGCCTTTGATATTTCCTCTGTTTCAGTGTAGTTGAGGACCTGAACGCTGTTGTTTTCACTCAGTAATGGCTAGCTATAATTCCTATGGACTGTTGTATTAGCCATTCTTATAACAGCTCATGAACAATGTGCACGGCCGTTCAGGTTACAGTGCAACGAATAAGAGGGCCCTTTCTAACATGGCGATGGGTGCCATTTTAAACAGCATTCGATCATCTGAGACAAATTGAGAAAGCTACCGTGAGTTGAGTCTGGCTAAAATCGCTACCTGTGCTTTTGATTACTGTACTGACATTCAACTACTATCATAATGTTCTCCTTACATATACTGGAAGAAAACCATTTGCTGCATATTTCTGTTCTTTTAAGAAAAGTGCATTTTGAGCCTGCTTTGGAAATCGCCTATGACCGGTCCTCAAAGCTCACTGTTGATGTCAGTGCCTGATATTTCACGGCTGTGTATTTTCAATGTGAGTTTTAACATTTGATTCTCATTGTCTGCACGATTGCATGAAGCCTGTTACTCTTATATGTATTTTTAAACCTTGAATACAAACAGGCTCCCATCACTGTGATGACCCCGAAACTACAAGCACGTTTGTAAGGAGACACAACTTAGCTGTGAGTTGGCTAATATGCACGAACACTGTACGGTTTGCTAGTTTGGTGTTTACACTGCACGTCATTGATGGAGATAAACACAAATAAATGAATGAAATGAATAATGGAAAGTGTGTGAGACCAAAAAGCTTAATTTTCATGTCCTCTGACCAAGGCACCAGTTCCAGTAAAAGTGCCCTTGCTCTTCAGTAAACTCTATGGGATGTACATTGGTTGTGTGACATTACAATGGAGTTCTGTGGCCAGACGATCAGTTGGTGTGGGTTGTCGTTGAAATCAGAATGCATGAGCAGGAAAGAACCCTATACCTACCGAAAAGAAATATGGGGCTTGAACTTGGGTGTTATGGGGCTGTTTCTTGTCCCGGGGACATTGTTACGGTCAACATCTCTGTGAACTTTTACTAGTATGGGGTTGTTTTATTCAGAAACCTAGTGGCCTTCGCCAGGACGTTGACACTTGACCACAAGTGGATCCTTCATCAGGGTAACAGCATCCACAAAGAAATTGTTAATTGACAACAAAAATCAAATTCTGCCATCTCAGTCTCAGGACTTGAAAACTATTGAAAACCAGTGGTTTGAATTGCAGTGGTCAGTCCATAAACACGGACACAAAAATATGGTTTCTGTATTTTTGGTTTCTGTAGGGAGGGTCTAAGATTCCATCCAATTTCTACTCCAACTCATGAAACATTTAAGAGAAAGGAGAAGGTACTTTATCTCCGCAAGGTAAGGTATAGAGAGCAGAGGTGTTGGCTTATTTAATTTTAACCCTCATCTTCAAGAGAACAAAAATTTTAAATTCTCGGAGTAAAAACAAGTATAAAGTAATTTAATAAAATAATTTCCCAATTTTTTGCAGAAAAATTAGCTCAGCACTGGAATTATTAATACTCAACAACTTATTTTTTTAATATTTATCAACAATGCACAAACTTAAAACTTCATAAGCCAGAATGATTTTACTTTATTTCGACTGTTGCAATATTTTAATTAGGTGTGCTTGCTAAAAGCAAACAACAACTTCAGAAATTGTTCGTACTTATTACATGTGTTTTCTGAAAGCAAAGCACAGCTTTAGAAGTATGTTATCATTTTTATTAAGGTCAAAGCTGTGGAACAGACTTTTCAAGCTTTAGTCTGCCAGGCCAAAAACACTGGGCCTTTTTTGTAGTCTTAAGATCAACGTATGAAGGACCTTGCAATATATCTTAAGTAGCCAAGTCTCTTAAAAACTTAGCCCATCTACAATTGATCCATAACAGTTGCAGAGCAGCCTTGGTGCATTGTTAGGCTTGTTTTCTGTCAAACCTCAGACAGAAAGATTTTGTTCTTTTTAAAGAGTTTTGTGTGAATGGGCATTACATTACAATTATTCTAATTTAGCTGATATATAGAATCTAATCACAATATGTGTGGAGTTTGCTCTATCCATGGCTGAATCTTATTTGTCACTTATTAGAAACTCCTAGAATGGAACACTATACATTCCAAGCCAATCTCAGAGGTCAGTGGAACAACAATAATAGCCTGACTGCAATCCAGCTAATTGTAGATGTCCAACTTAACCGGCCTTGCTATGCACACATGTAGACGAGTTAGTGCATGTACATGGCACATTTGTGCCAACCTGAACCTTTTGTATAGGGTCTAATCATAATACGAATGGATTTTCATCCGTTGCTGAATCACATTTAACGCAAATTGGAAACATCTGGAATGGACCCCTATAAGCATAGGGCCGTTGTCAGAAATTGGCAGAACAACAATGGTAGCTATACTGTGTCTATCCACCATAACTGGCAGTACTATGCCCTCAAGTATGCAAGTTTTTTTTTTGATAGTCACGACAACCTGAGCCGTTTGTAGACACAAAATGAATGGGATGCCCTAAGAAAACTAGCATCCACAGATAAGAGGTATCGGTGAATTAAGGTGCCTACAGACCTCATGTGCATAGATCTCCATGCAAGTGTGTGGGTGGGTGCAGGTGGACTTTGGAGCAGTGGACAGCTTTTGGTATTGTGATACCTTCACCAGTCCCCTTCCTATTCGCGAGGGGGCAGTAGCAGAGCAAGAGAGAGCTTAGCTAACGTTTGGCTAAAAAACATAGCAAACTAGCTCTTCTTTTTTAGCGTCCCACGTCTCCATGTGAAGTAGTACGATGTGTTATAAAAAGTATTCTCTGGGAAATATTATTATACTGTGTAACCCTAAACATTATACCTCATCCCAGGTTGAAATGTTTCTTAAATGTGTGTACTACCATTTCAGAAAAAAAAGAACCTCATCATGTTTTGGCTACAGAGAAATAGCACACAGCTAGCTAACTGGCTAAAACCGTTTCTGCTTTTTCACAATAGCCTGTAACCACCCATTATTACTGCTCAACAAAATAGCTTTGTGTAGGTATTCTTGTTGTATGGTTTACTGTTTGACCATTCACTAAGATCGGATATCAATTGAAATCAGACTGGAATCAACATCACATTGGAAATGAGCGATAATCCTGCCCCAATGGCTTCACAAGGACTGCTATGGCGCGGTTGCATTTTAAGAGTCAGACAAAGGACATAAAACAGCATAACAACACTGCTAATGTTCAACACCCTGCGTTTCCATAAGGTCTGTAACTACGGAAGTGATGTGATGTGCAGTTTTAACCACCTTGCACTTTCATGCAGCAGTCAAGCGGTCAGGGATGCCCTTCAGACCTCGTCAGTGAAGCTGGAGTTGTTGTGGCTGTTCTGGATTTGTTTATGGGCGGGCAATTCACCAACCCGCTGTTGTCCCTAGGATGGCATGGATCAGGCCTGGCTTGGAGAGTGTGTTCCTCTGGTTTTCCAGGTTCCAGATTTATTTTTTGTGCTTCTTTCCTGCTCCCGTGGCCCTGAAGAAGAAAAGATTTATTGCCACATTTCTGTCAGGTTTTTATTGGTCGAGTTTTTACCTTTTGATAACATCTGTTTTTTCTCCACCTCATCCATTACAATCGTAGTCTCTTCCTTTCTAAAATGCTTTTTTGAGGAAGCATTGAAAAGAGTCTAGATTGTACCTTCTCAATCTTATTTTTGTTAATGAATGTTGTTAATTAATTGGATGAGCATTGTACGTCCAAAACTATTCTCCTACTATTCATATATTTTGTCCAGTAATACATACACTATCTTATGACAGTGTTGCTCACTGTGAAAGACAAAATACAGATAAAAATCTTGACAGTAATTAACATTACATTTTTGTAGATCATTTTGGAGATCATTGCGATTATTATTTTAATTCATCAATACGTCAGTGTACCTGCTGAAATACCACTTCGCTTAGGATGCAAGCAACATTTCAGAACAAGGTAACCGTACCATGAGCTAATGGATTGTGTGAAACATTGACCTCTGCCTCTATAAAGCTCGCAGCTGTTTCAAATACAGATTGACTCAAAAAGCTTGACTGGGAAACACTCCCACCAAGTTGGCTAGTTAAATGCATGTATTATAATCTTAAAATATGCTTAAGATATGCATGCTTAAGATAAGTCGAAATTAGGAAATTAGGGTCTAAAGTTTCACATAGATTTGTGCACACACTGATTGTCGTAGCAAGCAGGCTACTCTAGCGAATTTACAGTTAAATCACAGTTGGATCAATTTCTATGATATCCCACAACGATCACAGTTTTACACATATTACTAATGTACTATATTAGCATAGTATAATGTTACTGTGAGACAAAAACTATCACTGGAAGTAGCCTAGGGTTGTTTTGGATGATGTAATTGCTGCATGCTCTATGATTCATACATGTGCAAAAGCTTCAGGTGAGCTTGGGATATTTTGGTCTGCCGGACTAAACTTCCTGAAAAGCTCTGTTCTGCACCCATTTTACTATTGGCACCTGGGACTTTCTGCACCAAAACTGTTAAGACTACCAACACCAACACAACTTTGCAATGTGCGAACTGCCACTGGTACTGTTGCTCTAAAAACATGCTGACTCTGCTTATAGTTATACTTCTATACCAAATACAAAAAACTATTTTGACATGCTACAGACTGACCCAAATAGCTTGTCAAATTTAATGTTATTTGTACTTATTAAACTGATAATGTTTTAAATTAGCATAATAGCTCCATAGACTTAAAAGGCAAAAATGTGGAATTATTGTTCCTTTTAATCCGTTATAGCTACAAACACCACCACAAGTTTGACATGTAGCAATGGAATATTGTGCCTGTTGTATACCCAATCATTTGAATTTCAGAATGCGGACTTCAACATTTTCCAAATCACTGACATATATTTACAGAATTTTTCAGAATAGTCAAACTAAAATATGGACAGCCTAAAAACACATAATATGGCTTAAAGCTACATTCCGTGATTTTTTGCCACTGGTTGTAAAGGTGGCGCTGTTAAGCCAGAATGGGTCCCCTAAAATTGGGCGCTATGTCATGTATGGGAATTCTATTTATAGATTTTGCCTCATAACTGAGGTATGATTCTTATTTTACTTACAGATTTTGCACATATTCAGTCCCAGACTGCGTCTTTAATAGGATTTAGTGGGCTTCCAGCCTATACTAGCCCAATATATATTAACTCCACATGCTGTAACTAATACACTCTATGAAATACCCTATTGCTACTATTGTTACTACCACTAACTTCTACTTTTGCACAATAATAAATACTTCATGACTAGCAAGCACACCACATTAACTTCAATGAATGTTCTTTTACGAGTTCATTTTAGTGGCCATGCCAATTTTCGATTTTTATGTCCCTCTATTTTTATGTATTTCACAAAAACAAAAAACACCAAAACTATTATACTCTAGTAACTATTAGCATTACAAGGACTGTATAAACAGAATGCGGCGTTCATCAGGCTTTTCCTAAAGGATTTTAATTTGGAATTGACTTCCCTTACAGGATTTTATTAGGAAATAACAATACTATAGGGTGGTTCCATTTGATGATAGAAAATCCTTAAAGACTTCTGTTGACCAGGGATTGGTTTAAAGAAGGTAGCCTATATCTAAGATATAAATTGCAGTGTGGCTCACTTACCAGATTTGTTGTTATACTTCTAGTTTTGCTGTTTATTTTGAACAAGGATATCGTCTAAAAGGTCTAGGTTATTTTATTGGATTAACTACGATAGTGGGCTAAACGTGAAGCATCAACATGAGCATTCACTTCAATATCACCGAGTTTAACCGTTGTCTGCCATGTAACAAGTAGGCCTATCTCTCTTTCTGTGACTAGAGTCCCTTGAGGTGTGACGTCAGAACAACATTGTTAAAACTGCACTTAGAGGACAGTTAGAGGACAATACAGTCTTAAGAATTAAATGTACATATCGGATGTGCACCTCTTCATCTAAATGAATCACAGTTCACACCAAAGTGGTTTAAATGTAAATATGCCTGCTAGCCAAACGAGGACGAATGGACATTTGAGAAACATTGGTTTACTGACCTGCAGCCTTTCATTTAGTATTTTAACCCCTAAATATTTGCTAGACAGGTAAGTTGATGTCGTTTACCCATTATCACTGCATCGCGTGAATATAATTTAATTGTAATTATTCACTGTTCATTTTCTATTAAGTGATTATGCTGGTTCAACTCTACCCAGTGTTACATCACTGTTTCTCCCCATGACGGCATACATACATCAAGACATGACAGAGTGGATACCTTAGAGCTCTAAGCTAGTTTATGAATTGCTATGACAGCAGTGAAAGTTTGACTTAGTGTTTATGGATATGAAGATGGTTGACTTGCTGAACACGCTCGTTAATTCAGGTGCTGTAGCAGGACGTGAAAGAAAATCAAATCGGCTTAGAGTTGTCAGGGAAATTGAGTAGACTGCAAATAATGGAATAAATGAATGGTTTATGTAACACGTTTATAGAGAGTCATTAGAAAATAAATGTAGGAATTTATGAATGTAAATAAAAAGATTTTGAGGTTTTGTTTTTCTTCAAAAATATTTTTTGAAATGAATATACAAAGTTACTGTTTGTTTTGATTGTGTTATTGTCATTTTGCCTTGAGGCCATAACCTTGTACGACAATTCAGCAAGATCCGGCTACGGAGTGCACTTCCAGAATTATGTTTTCATTTCATAGTCTGGCTTTCCTGACATGTTTTGGACCATTGACATGCAACTAAATACTATCTTCCGTGTTGTCGACTTCTTGAAATGTTTCTTAATTGCTTTGGTAACAAAATGTTGTTGTATTTAGTATGCCCAGTGTAAGCTATTGATATATTGTCTTTTTAGACAAGGGTTAGCTATGCTCATTTTTCACTGCTGCATGGTCAGTGTTCTGAACAATTCAATCTCCACATTGTAACTGAATCTTGTCATTTTGCAACTTATTCCTAACAGTTAAATACACATTAAATTAAGCTACAGTAAATGTTTAGGCGTTTGGTACTTTAACATTGCATTTAAATATCTAAAGTGTCCAGAAATTATTAAGTATAGTCGCTTGTATTTTGGCGCCTAGAGTCAAACAGCCACCAATTTGGCAGTATATACCGCGGCACATTTCAAAGCATTTTCTCTGAGATATTTGAAAACGGAGTCGTGCAGTGAACGGCTGCGTGTCCCTTTTAAAACAAACCCAGCGCCTGTCAATCATACCACATTCCAACCAATCCCAAAGCGCCCTTTTTTAAAAGCAGGTTGGCCTGCTGTGCTTTTATATTGCACCATGGCCTGTTTCGAAGCATTTTTACTACCACGGTTATTGCCACAAATCAAGAGGGCAAAGTGAACGGCATGGGACTCACACTAACTTTAACGAACTTGAGTCTGGTTCCTTCTCCTGCGAAGTTCACGGCCAAGAAATGCACATGCAGATGATAAACAGCACAGAAAATGGAATCACGATGTCTAGGTAAATCCTGAGCACAGAATTGGTTGATTTTGCAAACTCACGGCAAAACTGACAACAAAACATGACAAGCCTGTCGAGGTTTAGTGGCTGCCCTCTTTCTTGCGTCAACCCCGGGGAGAGCAATACTGAACTCAGCGTGGTGCTGCCACCTTTGGCAGGGGAGCACATGGGGCACCCTACTGGCAGTTCCTTAAAACTCTGCCCCTCACACAGTTTGCGAGACTACCCCGAGACGAGGTCCAATGCATATGTTGACCATTCGGTTCCCCATTTTGCAGACTCCGGATACCCCGGCCACCGGTTAGAACACAGCCCTAGGGGCATTATCATTGGAGCCAATCTTACTGGAGCCGGCATGCCACCCGTCACTGATCAACTGGCATCAAGAAGTAACCAACATGGCGGGATTGGAAGGTACCGTGACCTGCCTAGCTATAGAGATAGCAGAAGCCACGCTTTTTTCACCGCTTATCACGAGCAGGCCCATGGCTCCTCGGACGCGTCCCGAGATCTCTCTGGTCAAGTTATGTTGGGTCTACCTGGGGACCTCCTCACCCGGACGCAGCCTTACGGCCAGGGTATCAGCGGCTCCAGGGGAAACAGCCAACAACTTGTTTCTCAGTTCCTGGGTCTCTACAAACCGCTGAACATGGCAATTCAACGTGGAGGGGGTGACGCTTTCCTCAGGTGCTCCAAACCGAATCTGAAGCACGAGCTCGTGTGTAAGTGGAGTGACAGCCAAGAGGGGGCTGGGAAGCAGCCCTGCGCCAGAACTTTCGGGACTATGTATGAACTTGTAACCCATGTGACAGTGGAACATGTCGGAGGACCAGAGCACTCTGAATACGTGTGTCACTGGGAAAATTGTCCGAGGGACAGAAAACCTTTCAAAGCCAAATACAAGCTGGTGAACCACGTCAGAGTCCACACAGGGGAAAAGCCTTTTCCCTGCCCTTTCCACGGCTGTGAAAAAGTTTTTGCGAGATCAGAGAACCTCAAGATTCACAAAAGGACGCACACAGGTATGTAACTATTAGTGTAAATAATAATAATAATTATAATAATAATTTGTTAACATAAAAGTTCGCAAAATAACTAAATACATTGATCAAATTTGCCACAATATTTCTTTTTTATAAGCTTATGTAAAACATGTTCAATTGTTTGATCTTTATAGTTTACTAAATTATAGTAGCCTATGCTATTATAAGTAGAAGTGTGTGTTAAAAAACTCAAGAGAGTGTGTTACAAAACTCAAGATTATATCTGTATCTAATACCATTATAATATTTTAGAGTGCACATAAATATTATAAAAAGTTAAAACAATTGAACAAACGTTTGACTGTTTTAAATTATATCACGTCGCTGTCTGCTATGCAATATTTTTATAATTAAAATGTTGATAGCCTATTATTAGTGTTAATAACGATCGTCAACATAAATTGTATTGTTATTATCGTTATTGTTATTATATCGCCATAATGTCTGTGGTTTTCAGTATTTGTGTTGTTCGAGGAGCTGTGGTGGACGGTGTAATTTATACGGTTCTTTGACTGTTTTAGTCGTGATTGTTGTTGCCGGTAGCCTATAGGTGTACAGAGGGGAAAAAGCACACTACCAGCTACGAGCAAGTCGTTTCCAGGCCCAGTTGTTTGGGTGCCTCTCCCACTCATTCACTTATATAAATAAATAAATCCCGGGACACCGGAGAGTTATGACGTAGCTTTTACGCTGAGCTCAGTCGCAGCCCCAGTAGGAGAGACTCTCTGCGCGGGCGCGGGAACATCGCTGCTGGGGAAATGGAACAGCAGAGCAGCCAAGTAGGTTATGACTAGGTACAAACAAAACAGTGCTGATCTCTGATCTGAGTTTCACTACGATCGACGGATTTTCAATGTTTTGGTGGGGTAGAAAATTGAACATAGTTAATGTTGTCTTTTTATTTTGTCGTTTTGTAAATGCTCCCTTAAATACGAAAGTGGGTGTGTCGTCGGTAATGTAATTATACCGTCGGTAGCTTGAGATGTCTAAATCAACAAAAAGATAAAAATCACTAGTGGCAATCTAGTTCGGTTTTTTTAGGAACACTCAAATATGATACAGGCCAAAAGCCACGTTATACACCCTTTTTCATTCATTTTATGATCATTAGGGAAATCTAGTTTCCATTACATATGAAAATAGTAATAGCTCACATTTCTAATAGTATAATAGTGAAAAATATTTTACAAATAATATAAGATTACTCGGGGTTTATTGAGACGCTGTTTCTCCATATTGTTGATCATGCTCTGTCATTTAGGCTTAATCTTGTACCATACAGGCTTCTCCACACTAATGCATACGTATAATTATGTATTTGTTAATGGATATGACACAATTTTCCAAAACGGTTTAACACATTAAAGTGTTTCTAGAACTTGGGGAGATAGAGGGTCTGAAATAATTATTGATAGATGAGTGACCTTTAATGCGGCCTTTACCTCTCATTGTTGGGGTGAATCATTGACGAAATGAATGAGTTTCATGGGTTTGGTAAACTTCTATGGGAACAATCTGTTCCACTTATTGCCCTGTTTAATTTGTTCATGATTGTGATGATCATATTTTGACAGATACCTATTTGTATCAGTTGAGAGTTGGTGGAAACTCTTTTCGTCTAGGCGTATGAGATACTGTTCACTGAATGTTTTTTATACTTTGTGTATGTTTAGGCCTACACGCGAAGTTATGGGTTAGTTTAAGGTAAATATTAGGCCTAAGGTTAGTGTAAGTCAACCCAACTGCTTTTAAAGACCTAGTTTATTGTAAGCATTCACATGATTGGTCATTGCACACTGCCAAGGAAAAGGGCACCCAAAACTGAAAACGCCTTGGCTTTCAAAACATTCATAATTTACGCACGTTTGGAATAATAGGCATGCGCACCGATTGCATAAGTGATTTTTTTTAGATTGTTTAGATTAATTAACCTGAGGTTGAGAACCCATTAGGCACCATATCGTAACACGCGGTCATTTCTCTCTCTGCACGTTTAGGTGAAAAACCTTTTAAATGTGAGTTCGAGGGCTGCAACCGGAGGTTTGCTAACAGCAGCGACCGAAAGAAGCATTCTCACGTGCACTCCAGTGACAAACCATACATGTGCAAGGTCAGAGGGTGTGAGAAGTGTTACACTCACCCGAGCTCTCTTCGAAAACACATGAAGCTCCACTGCAAGACATACAGCGCGAAAAGCAGCGACGGGCACGAGCGGGACGGGGAGCACGTCGCAGAGGCCAGGTCACCCGAAGTAACGGATCAAGCCGAAACGGCCTCGTCCACTATTGTGACCCGCGCACAGCCCCCGATCTCACAAGAGCCCTTATCGCCTGAGATTCGAAACGAGTCGACTCTGAGGTCACGTTTCCATCACACGTTCGACAACAGTTTGGACTACTCACACAGGTCACAGGGCCTATTGGATCCACTGTTGATCCAGAGGAGCAGTTACAGACCCGAGCCCACTCAATACCCATGCAGCCAAGCGAGCCACAGTTTCGGCCAGAGCTCAAGGACATTTTCCACGGCCTCGCCCTTTCAGAAAAGTATCGTCAACGGCTGGTATACGTGCCACAGTGGCGTGGACTCTTTCTCACCAAAGCAGTGTAATAGCGACATATCCTCCATTTGAGTCAGTTGGATCGCATGAGTAACATTGGCCTGCACCGCCATAGGTGTACTGTCGTTATATTATGACACCTGTTATTCTTGGACTGTATGTTTTGAGTGTACTTCGTTGATGTTGTGGGCTATAAAAAGACGTGCCACGTTGAAGTCATGTGTCGTAGTTTTGAAAACTTGTTAAAACTTTATTCCGGCGTTGCAAAATGCGTGATGGTAAGCTTTAATTCTTCTGTGACGCACGAACTCCAGGCCTATATGTGTGATGGGCCACGAGTTGTGTCAATTGTAAAAAAAAAAAAAAAAAAAATATTCCAACAAAAAACAACGTGCCTATTTTAACACACATGTACAGTGAACACTTATTCCCTCCTGTTCGAGAAGGCTATTAGAATAGAACACCATGAATACAAATATTGTATACTTTATCTCTATCATTTGAATGAAAACCATACTTGAGCTTGCAATAGGATACGGAAACAAAATGGAATCAACGAGAATGTAAATGTCGTCCTGTGTAGGCCTATATATCAACGTGACAAAAGTAATTATACTATTGTATTATTGCTTATAAGTATACCAGCATATGTAATGGACAGGGTCTTCATGGATTGTAACTGTATTGTTTTGTGGGAAAGCATAGAAACGTGCATTAATCATGTCGTGTTTAATGTAAGAAATAACTTTGAAATAAAATATTATTTAAAACCTATTATTTGTTGTTTAATTTTCAGTCCAGAACAAGTGAACCAATTCTGAGCTCACATGATATATCTCAATGTAATTCAAAGGAGATATATTGACTATACTATCTATTACAATAATTTGTTAAATATCGTGCTAAACACCAGATGAAAGGAAAGTGCAAGCCTATACAGCTTTCAGCTGCTTTGCTCTCTTCCAAGAATCATAAATTGTAGCTTCTGAAGCATTACCCCTCTCCGTATGCCCCCTCCCTTCTCAGCTCGCACTCGCGCTCTGCTTTGTATATAGATATTTTATGAATTTTTGTGTAAAATACTTTCTTTCTGGCATCAGTTGAGAACACAAGCCACTTTCTTTTCGATAAGAATTAAAATGTTTAATTAAAATTCTACTGTACATACTGTAATATTAATTATGCATTAAATATTTCATTAAAGTGTCTCAATTCTCTTTGATCGAGTCGCGTGTGATTAAGCCAATGCATTCGCCAAGAAAATGTACTAGAGCCACTGTGACTCCTCACAGATACGACGCCCTTTGTATATTTCAGTGTTACTAGATATCCGCTTCAGGTTTCTTGGAATGTAATTAGCATTTCTAGCCTTCACGTGCCAATATACTGTCAATTCATTTGTAAAACGGTAATAGGAGGGCACAGTTATCAAGGCGTTAATCAAGATTCAAACAACATTCTCTGACAGTTGATGGGTTTCATTTCATATGCAACAACTTCACGAAATCAAGCGGAAACCGAGGTCAGTAGGCTACAGGCTCATCCTTGAATGATTTTTGCAAATGTCTGTTTCAGTAATATTCAGGACCCACACAAAAACAATGGTATTGATAACAAAGTTGGGTTCTGTCTTGGATGACAAAGCGTTGCCCTGGTGATGGCGCAATGGAAAGCCATCTGTGCGACTTGACTGAGCATGCCAACTGAAGTGCCCTATTTCAAGGTTATGGGCATATAGGTAAAGGTTATACAGAATAATTTATTATTTACTACATTTTACGAATATATCATCATCATTTTCAGTTAGTTTTACCTCAAAATGGGATTTATACTGGAATTGTCTGGCAAATATACTCCTTATAGCTCATATATTTTATTAATTGGTGTTAATGCCTGTGTGTATTGGACTCTGAAATGTGACATTATTAGACCCGTTTTCTCATGTTTTCTAATGTAATATTTTTGGGGTGATTTGTGTTGCAAAAGTAATGACCGTGAACACAAGTGTGCAGTAGGAAAATGTAATCATTTTAAGGAAAATACAATACCGTTGATAGCAGTTACCATACTATTTATGGGATTGATTTTGGAAGCAGTGTTTATTGTACGACTGTTTCTTCCTCATCTACTAGATGTCTTTGACCACTGGAAGCAGTAAATATCCAGTAGTATGTGGGGTGTACAGGCCTGCTATTGCTCTGTGGGAGCCTGCTTTGTGGTTTTGTCTAGACTCCGGTCTTGGAGGTAGCCATTTAGATGATCAGTCTTACTTACATCACAGTGTGTTCCTGCATCAGGTTTAAATCAGTTTGACAAGGACACATTCCTAAAGCGAGCTAGCCCTAGATATCCCCGATATGAATTGTTCTGTTCACCTTATGGTGTTTTTACAGTGCACCAATTTCTTTTTTCTTCTTCTCAGTGAGCTCTTAACATGTCTATATGCCCAGATATTCCAGTTTTAACAAATCATTTTAACTTATGATATTCCAGTAAAATATCATAAGGGCCCACTGCGCAGACCCTAAACAGCAGGCCACAGACACCCATCCCTCTCAACCTGCCTGTCTTTGTGCTGTGCCTGAACACTGCCTGAACACAGACTGAACACTGTCTGAACAATGCTCGGTGTGTTAAACCGGCCCATTTCATGTCTGGATGGTTATCATCATAACTCATTCATAGTTTACGCAGCCAATTCACACTGTCAGGGATGGAGCCTCCGGCACAAATCATTACGCTCAGCTGAAAAGGGAGAGGCACGGGTAAATCAGGGACCACAGAATTCCGCACAGTCAACTGTATTTGTGACACGCTGAAACCAAATGCACACGGTCAGTTTCCGTGTCAACCCATCTGGCGGGGTCACAGTACGCTGGTGTCTCTGCTGTGTTAGCCTCAGTATTGCTTCAACTCGATCATGTTATACTGCATACAGACCAGCATGTTATTCTCAGGCCCTTGCATGTGTCGATGTGTTTTACTGCAGCACAAAAATAAACAACCTGTGCAAACAGTTCATGGTTGGCCAAGATGGTGTATCACACTGTGCTTCTCTTTTTGAAAAAGACTCTGGCACTCAGGGGTTTGGTGTCTCCCTGTTCTGTTTCTTTGAATATAGTGTATGATATTTATGAGGGGACAGCAGTGATTAACTGTCCTTTAGTTGCCCACACGGATATGTTGGAGTGCAGTTAGCTGGGACATTGTCTGGCAGGCCTTTTATGATTCTGGGAAGATGAAAATAACCAAAGATATTGTATTCTGAATCGTTTTGTGTTTCCCACGCATACTGTACGCTAGCTGTGATGTGCAATGCAGGGATACAGTGTAATTGTGTCTCTGAAATGGTGATAGGCCTGAAAAGTTTTCATCATTGTCAGACCAAATATCTTTAGTGATTTGTTTTAAAGTTACGCTGGGCTGACGAAAGTGAAAAAAGTATTTGTTTAACTGGTAAAATGTGAACCAGTTAATTGTTTATTTTCTTCCTCCCAGACCGCTCATACATTAATTATGTCACGGCGCTTGAAAATGTAATGGCTACCACTGAGATTGTCGTGCTGTATTCTTAGCTGTAGTCACGCTCATCACCTGCAGCCTCTTGACGTCAGTAAACAAAGCTGTTCAAGCTGAGTGTCCTTTCACGTATTTGGTTGAGTTGTCCGACACCAAAACCGTTCACTCCCTGCCCACTGTGCCTCCAGCTGCCGTAGCCGACAACGCCAGCTCAGCACACCGCATAAGGTAATGCTTTTCAGGTTGGAGCAGAAGGTGATAAACACGCTGTATCAGTGTGTCACACACAGTATTTATGAGGATGCCTCTTTGGAGAAGGCACAATGTTTTCATGGTGTATTTAGAAAAGCCCCATTGAGTTAGACCACAGATGGGGGGGGGGGGTTCAGCCTAAGGAAATAACTTAGGAGCATGTCAGAGACGCAAGCTGTCTGTCAGAGAAGCATCCGCCTGTCACAGTAAAAGGATCCATCCCTAATATCTCAGACAGTTTAGGTGGCTCAACTTGAACCTGTTTGCTTTTACAGAAAGTCAACATTTGACTGGGGATGCTACAATATACAGTCAATATTCCTATGTTTTGTGGGCTTCTGTCAGAAACATCTCGTACAAGTACTTTAGTGTTAAATTCAGGATGATGCAATAGTCAAAACGTCAGATTGGAAAGGATGCGAAGGCCCTCAACCAACGTAAAATAAAGTGAAATCCAAAAATAAGAAGAGAGAAAGTAGTTTTGTTTCCTTCTAGAACCTTACAAGATCTGTTGGTCTGGTTCCCATCATGTAGATGAACATCTGCCACCAACAGCTGGTATGTGTCATGTCTGCTTGGTCAGCAGCCACTGGGCAAAGTAGATGGATCAACGTTCATTTTATTGATGTGTCAACTTACTAAAATCAATCAAATAAAAAAAAACATTTAAATATGATAGTGTTGATATCGCCAAATAACAAGGAATTTCACTGGACAGTAGAAAAATGTATTTTAATATTTCTTTGTTATTTATGTTTTATGATTGAAGAGAAAATTAATAAACATACTATTCCACCTTTATTAGTTTAATTCAAGATATGTATCAATACAATTGTCTAGTTTTTCATTTATCCATAATATCAGCCAAAAATCGACATAATTTCAAGTTTTATATTATTTTGGCGGCCGCTGAATAAAAGATAAAAATTAAATGTTTGACTTACTCTGTCTGGACACTGTCAATAATAGTTATTGTAGATAACTGAGAATCACATTTAATGTCTTTTATATTAAAAACATGATCCTAATTAAACCTCAGCCATTATCCAATGAGGTTATGTAGTCTTCCTTTGGTCATGACTGTTCTTTTTCTCTCAATGCAGTGAATCGGCAATCAGAAATCACTTGGGGAAGACAGTGATTCAGTCCTTTATCAACATAATTGGCCCAGAAAATGTCTCTGTTTGCATGGAGAAATCTATTTCTCCATTTGATCTATTATGCACGTGCAGTGAAGATGTGTACATTGTAAGACCGGAGCAGAAAACTGTGGAATTACATTTTATTCCCCCTAATACCCACAATTCAATGGTGCAGAAAGCTCCTGCAGATACTACTCTATATTCTTTTCACTGACAAAGCAATGGCAATATTCCATAACCACCAGCCTGCCACACCCCCACCCCTCCCCTCCCCCTCCCCCTCCCCTACTAATCTCTGCTGCTGCATGATGGGACCCAATTTTCCCAGCTTGCTATTTATTGTCCGCCATTTTTATTTCGCTTCTCTGCCTAGCAACAAGTCAGCCGTCCCTTTTCCCCGGATGCATATGGAAGGTTTGAATGTCGGTTTCACCTTGGATCACGTCTCGCTCAGGCTACTCGCCGCGCCGAGTATCCCGGGATCTCGGTCATGACGTTCGGGGCCAGAGTCACACCGGCTTGTCCAGGGACGAGCCGTGTTGCCGCCCCGGGTCTCTGGACGAGGTGCTTCCTCGCCGGCCCTCAGACACGTCCTCTCCCCTCCCGGCTGCTACGGTGTCGCCAGGACACCAGCCGGGCCGGTGTGGGGCGATGTCAGCATGGTGAGGGGGCGATGGCGGTGGTCAGGCAGTCCAAGTGTGATTTTAATTGGATCCCTGGCTTTTTCCATCCTCCCCAGGTCAAGCCAGCGGTGTCGTTGCTCCCCAACTCGGCGTCTTTTCATCCTTTGCCGCCCCCTCCCCCCCTTTTCACCGCTTCCTCTCGTTTCTCCCTCTCATCTGTCCCCCTCTTTCGGCTCTTGGCTCTCCTCACCCTCCATGACTCCTTCACGCTGGCCCCCTAATCTCTGTCTACTCGCCAGTGTGGTCCTTTGGTGGCTAGCTATGTGTCCTCCACTCTGTTCCCCCTCCCCCACACGAAGATCCAATCATCTCTGCCCCCGTCGGTGTTTTCATCTGGACCTCGTCACTCGCCATGTGAAATAGAGACCTTTTGCATGGTAAACTGGATGCAGCTGCTCCTCCGCAGTGTCTCTGCCAGGGACATTTGTTTCATTCTCCCTCTGAGCATATTGGCTTCGAGGGGCTCGGCACACGCCAAACTCCGGTGCTAACGGCGTGTGTAATGAGAATGCCGGTGAAGACGAGACATTGATTGACGGTTAGAATGTGCAGTGGACAGGTTCTCGGGGAGATAAATCGCTGGTGTTGGGGGAGAGTGGGGCACATGGGGAGCCCCAGTAAGTGGTGGGACATGTCTTCTCAGAACGCTCACGAAGTAGCCCATTTCATGTCCTCTATGCTCATTTGACAATTTGACAATCAACCAGTTGAAAAGAACCACCCCAACAGCGACACAACTCTTACGTAAGACAATGCAACAGTTACAGCCCAGCTCCTAAAAACGGAGCAGTGCGTCTCACATTCTGCGGACGACGTAACGGCGAATCAGAAATCAGAAATGAGCTTTGGTCCTGTGACGTGGCCATGCTGATCCCCTGGATTCCTCTGTGATCTTGGTCTGCAGTGTTCTGGTGTCAGCGGTGGGGATGGCCCTCGCATGCCTCAGCTAGGTTCACGGGCTTATTAAAAGAGCCTCTATTCACACTTTGCAACTGAGGGCTGCACTGTCAACTAAACCCCAAGCACCCCCAAGCAACGCTCACAGACCTTTTTTTTTGCGGCAGAATTTTCCAGAAAACGGCTGTCGGCAACAAGGCGCATGAGAGATGCGTCTGGGAGGAGAGCAAGACCCCGCCCATCCCAGTTTCTGGCACGGTTTTGTCCTGACTTCCAATTCACATTCTGGATGATTCTGTTTTTTTTTTCTTTTTCATTCTTAATCCATAAGAGATATTTCTGACAGGTTGCTGATGAGCCAGTCTCTGGGCAGCCATGGAGACTTTTAAGGTCTCTCTGGAGCCAATCGGCTGACAATGGTGATCTCTTAGCAGGACGTAACAACGAGTCGACAGAAGACCCTCAGAGGTTCACTCTATTGGTTGGGGGGGGGGTTGTTACCGATGGGAAGCACACTCAATCCTTTGTGTCCATCTTTCAAAATCCTCATCTCTAAGGTTTTCTTTGGTGCTGATTGAAGATGGGGCAACATCTAGCAAGGCCAAGACCCGCAAGGGGCAAAGCCATCCTTTCAGGGGGATGACCGTAGCTTTTGGCCCCTCGGCTGTGATCTCCATCCAGATCCTCGTCATCAGAGATCAACTAGGACGCTTGCCTTAATGTCCTCTATTTCTTGGCAAGGGCAACTGGCAGCTTTCATGTATGTGAAGAGCCAGATGAATACGCTTTAAACAGGACATTGGAGCAGAAGTCTTTGCCTTTTTCTGTGTCTGTGAGTGTCATCTTGACTGGTTATTGTCTTTGAGAAATTAGACATTATTTTTTTATGTTGTTGCTTAATGATTTACATTACGCTGAATGCATTTTGAGAACTTGTTAAGGAATGTTAAAGAGCACTGTTGTCTTCACTGTCTCTCAACACCATCACATTTCATTAATACCAATTTGTGTCTGTTGTTGGAAATAGCTTTTGAATACTTTTTGTGTGAATCCTCAAATCTCTGCCTTTTGAGGATGAGCTTAAATAAGGCATCACACTGATCACGTTCCAGGGTGTTTCAAAGCTGTGTGTAATCGTGGGTGTTTAATTTTATCTGTAGCGGGATGCGTCGCGAGAGGCCTGTGTAATCAGTCCTGTGAACTCGACATCTGAAGGGAGGATGCTGTTTCTGATCGCATCCTCATTGAAGTCCGTCCATTTGCAGAGCGCTTCTCTGTTTCTCCTCTCGAAGCTAGCGCTCCTCTGTTTTGCTCTGGAAGCTAGCGCTCCCTGGCACGTGGCGACTAAATTAATATGCACTTGTCGTGATGTTGTACATAGTTTTTTTCTGCCAGTGTCATGTGCACACCTGCCGAGGGCCAGGGGCCTGCGGTTCAGAAGGCAGCAAGGGAGCACATGCGCAGCGATGTCAACGTTAACTACTCAGTATTAGAGGAGCTCCCGGCCCAGACGCCACGGTGATGGATGGCGGGTGGAGGTGGCAACGTGTCGGGTCAACCAGAACCAAAAACATCCCCTTGGGCAATTTCAATTACAGTCAGGGCTAGCCTGTCGCACCGTGATGAAATGTGGCTTTAAGGCTGGGATATCATTGGACGAGACAAATGGGATTTGGTGTGCTGCTGACCCCACGGTGTCGGCCGGAGACGGCGAAGCCAAGGATGCAACACTAAGAGGTTTACGGCCAACCTGAAAGGCGCTTTGTTTTATCTGTCCTCAACCAAAATAACACGACTAATCAGGTGTCACTAGAGCTACGGACCGCAACTGCCAATATCATCGTGTGCCACTTCTGAAGTTGGGGAGATATTGCTAGCATTAGCGTATCTGTAGCCGCTGGGCAGGGGCCATGGGGGGGGGGGGGCATGGGAGAGGGTAAGCAGTCACCAGTCTCCCTTTGAGGACGGCAGGTACTGGATTTAAAAAGTCAAGGAGTAAAGTATCAGACCATCCCTTCATCTTTCTAACGATCAATAAGGTAGTGTAACCTTTTATCGGACACGTGCTGCGATATGTTAATGACATCCACAGTGTCTCTGTGTACTTCTTTGCACGTTCCATGTCTAACTATTTGTCCTTGTCTCATGACCCACCATCTGGGGGGTCAATCAAAAGGCCACACAGTAAGGCTTCAGCCCTCAGTTCCTATTGTACTGTCCATAAACATTGATGACTGAATGCTGCGAAGTTCTCGGATATCCTCTGTACAAATGACTTTGAAAAAGACCAAGCCAGATATTTGATTTTCTATCTCGACTCCTAGGGAATTATCCTGTGTTTTAGATGATATTGATTTGGTTGTGGATCAAAAATGAATTCCCCTATGGAAGAACAGGGTGTATTTCATAGAGTTCCTTTAGCCAGTTATTAGAGGGGGATATAGCCTGGATAATTAGCACTATTCCCTAGCTCTAAACCCATATCTGAACATGAACATAAAACTGTAGATGTTACGGCTGTTGTGAATGTCACACACGTTCTTCTGCCGGTTGTTTTGGTCGTACGCAATCGCCCCGGAAAGGGATTTAAATTTAGTGATTTGGCCATGAAAAATATAACTTATTTACCTGGCGAAAATCTAGCGCATGAAGTGCCAATTCAAAATCCCTGTTGGCATGACATTGTCGAGGCGGTATCCGCATAGCGATTGACAGCGGCCCGTTGTGATTGGCTGACAGGTTACGTGAAGGTCGGTCACCTTGAAAACATCCCCTGAGGTGGGATCTGTTTACTACGTAGCTGTTGTGTAAAAACAAGATTGTTGAATAACACATTATGCAAGTTATAGTTAACTTATACAAACGTTGCTTCCAGCGCTACATCTGTCATGATATCTTGAACGTGACAGAGCCTAATGTAAGCGTGTAAATCGTGATGGGTTCATTACAAATAAATCTGTGGCACTATGAATAATGTTGGCGTGGAGAAGAATGGCAGCTCATCGCCCTCCCACTTCACTGATTAAGACAAAACAGGATTTATCCTTCCGTTCCTACGCACGTGTTTCAGAAATGTTATACTTGCGGCTTGTTTGAAGACACATGTCAACATGATCTGCACATGTTCTGTGAGGAAACATCAATCAGTAAATAGGCAAAACACAGTGACATAATGAAACCGGTGATTGTGTTTTGATAGTGTTTTGCATTCTGGATTTCCATCATCATGTACCTGGCCTGTTTGAACACCTAACTCACTACTCCTTGGGGAAATGAAAGTTGTCAGTATAGCCCTGCTCTAAGTCACCAGCTATGAAATAGTGGCTTTGTATCAATCCAATCTTTTTTTGTGGCATTCCTTTGAACATTTCAAGTCAGTGGCACTTCTGTTTACAAAGCCTGTTTAGACGAGTTATGGTTGGAAATAATTAGGCCTGTGTGCATGAGAACGGACATATTCCCTTTCTATCAGTTTAAAAACCAACTTGGTTAATTAATCTTCTGTGCCGTTACTCTCCCCAAATAGTTTCCTTAATAGCTGCTGCATTCCTTAGATCTGTAGTCAGCAGTGCATATTTTACCCTTTGTTTTTCTTCTATATTTGTTTTTTGTTCTCCTTTTTTTCCACAGAATTCCCATTGACCCATATATGTGATCTTATACTTGAAGTAAATCATATGAAATTCCACGTCAAGAGGGAACAATGGATGCACTATTATTAGTTGCGTTAGAGGTATAAATCCGCTGAGAATGTGGCGCGGTGGGGTCCCGTGTTGCCTGAGTGAGAACATTAACATCTTATTTGGGCCAGGGTGAGACTTGTGATTACCTCATGGAACCGGGTTGTTTCATCACCAGGAGACCTTGGGAATTAACTGACTCTGTTGACTGACTGTATCCACACACACTGGAGGACCTCAGAGATGCAGCTCGAGGTGTAGCAGACTGATTTCGGAGACAGGGCCTTTTCACAGAAACATCACACGTGAAAACGTGCGATGGCACCTATCCTAGTGTTTTCTGGAAGAGGTCCCTGATCAAATGTCAACATCCCATTGATCCTCAGCACCGTGTTAGCAACCTCCTCACACCCACGCACACCTAAGTAGACATGAATGGAAAGAGTTAGCAGTTAGTGGTCAGCCTTCACAACAGCCTCTCTTGTCCACTATATAACTGTCAATTAGTCCTGGGATCAGCCCAGGAGGAATCACGTAACGCCAGTGCATGAGGGGAAGATCTGAATTAACAGGGTAAATAGCATAAATCTCATCTCTCAGTGAAATAATTAATATGCAATTTCCACATTTGTGTGCTGATTAAAAGGCTATGGCACGTGATGAGTTATCAAAACAAGAAATACTACTCGGATTAGGTTTCTGCCTTTAATTGGATAGATGAAAGAAGCAATTAGTTGCACTTGAGTCAAGTCAACTCTTCCTTCTTTAATGGGAATATGGGAAATTATATGTTATAGCTATGCTTTGATTTCTTTGTGCATTAGTTTGAAACATCATTTTATTTATTTTTGATGGTGTCAGTGTGTTTTGATCGTATCCATGTCTATACCTCCCTGGTTGTAGTATGTTCATAGAAGACTGGGGCTGAATGGGGTGGCTGTGGGTGACCTCTCTGTTGGTCAGGCAGACTAGACATTGAGAATTACAGTGCTTTCGGAAAGCATTCAGACCCCTTGACTTGCTTTTTTTGTTTTATAGACTGAATTTATAATTTAATATACATTAATTTATTTTTGCCACCAATCTGCACACAATACCCTATAATTACGAAGTGAGAACATGTTTTTAAGAAATGTTTGCCAATTTATTGAGAATAAAAAATAGAAAAATCTCATGTACAGACCTTTTTTTCATTACTTTGTTGAGCACTTTTGGCAGCAGTCACTGCTTTGTCTTTTCTTGGGTATGTTTCTACCAGCTTTGCAAACTTGGATTTGAGCAGTTTTTACCATTCTTTCTTGTTGATACTCTCAAGGTCTGTCAAATTGGATGGGGAACGTCGGTTAACTGCGATCTTCAGGTCTCTCCACAGATGTTAATTGTGGTTTAAGTCCATACTTTGTCTGGGACACTCATCCTTCCTTTAATCCGGACCAGTCCCAAAGTCCCTGTCGTTGAGAAGCATCCCCATAGCATGATGCTTCCACCACCATGCTTGGATGATATTAGCCAGGTGGTGAGCAGTACCTTGTTTTCGCCAGACAAAGCACCTGGCATTCAGGCTTAAAAGTTAAATTTTGACCTCATCAGACCACATCATTTTTTTTCTATTTTTAGGCAGCGTTTCATTAGACTTGTAATTGGCAGAGGCTTCAGTCTAGCCACTCTCCCATAAAGGCCAGATTAATGGAGGGCTGCAGAGGTGGTTGTCCTTGCCGTTTCTCCCATCTCTGCAGAGAAACTCAGAAGCTCTGTTAGAGTGGCCATTGGGTTCTTGTTTTTTGTTCTGACATGCACTGTCAAGTGTGTGACCTTATATGGACAGTTTTAAGGACGTCTCAGTGATAATTAAAGGACACAATATGTATCTGCCTTCAATTTGGAGTCTCATGGCAAAGGTACGAATATTTATGTACATGAGATATTTCAGGTTTTCAATAAATTGGCACAAATTTCTAAAAATGTTTTTTCACTTCATCATTCTGGAGTATTTTTTGTAGATTGATGGTAAAAAATATATATCTAATAAATAATAATAATAACAGAAGAATATGTGGTGATAGTGTGAAGGGGTCTAAATACTTTCTATATAGACAGTAGGTCTTCATTATCGGGTGTCTGAAGAGGCCTCATTTTATTCCACTGTAATACAATATACTGTATAGCCTACAACGTCAAAACAGAAAGACTCAAAACACCGTCATGGTGTTCTGAAAACACGAGAAGCAGCGCTGTTGGTAAACCTGAAGTGTTCTTACATTTATGTCATCCAGCATGCACTTTTTTCACAGCCATTTACAGCAGTCAGGGCATCCATTTTGTTCTGCCCCCCCCCCATGGGAATCAAACTCACAACCTTTGTATTGTAAGTGACATGCTCTACCAACAGAGCTACCCAGGGATTTTGGTACTTTGCACACACCGAGTGTTTGTACCTATTGCCCTGTCTTACCACAATGACACAACAGATTTGTGAATATTGTTGCAAGCCTTCCTCGTAGGCATCTGTGCCAATCCATTTAGTTTTTTTTAACCCACACTCCTCTTCCATCCAGGAAGTGATGTGGGCCAATGGGTGCAAGGCCACACCTACTCACTGCTCACCTGACAATGCAGTTAGCTATACAGGCGTCTGAGCTGTCTGAGGGGTTGCTAGGACATGATGAGACCTGGAAATCACTGCTGACGATGGAAATGCGCGTCGCAAGCTTCCCAGGCACCTGTCAGCCAGTGGCACAGTCATGGCTTGAACTTTTACTTTGTACTTTTTACACCTCTGAGTAAAGAGAAAAGGCACACAGACTGCAGCGTCACCTGGAAAGCCCCCAAAGTTGTTATTAAATCTGAATATTGTAGTCTTTAGGAATGTTGTGAAAATGCCATTTGAGGTTTCAGAAGGACTACTGTGTAAAAGCCAGTATCGAAATAAAAATATTTGTGCAGATTCCCTCTCTGTACACTATTTGGCATTAACAAATATTTATATCTGTTTAGGGAGACTGAGGCACAGCCCTGTCACATATCTCCATTGTTTAAGAAATATGTTGACATTTTAGACCCAGGTAAATTAAAGGAGTCCCTGCGAATTGACTACTGTGACTAGGATATACAAGGCCACTAGTTTCAGGTTACTTCAGTTGCTTGGCTCATTGTGAGATTATAAACTGTTACAATTAAAATGTTTAGGGTTATGTAAATTATGTAAATTAAAGCAGACATAGCAGCTGTGGCCTTGTCAAAAACTGGGAAGTCTTTGATGTAGAAACAGCTAAATTAAAGTGGGAATCCGCTATAAACCATTTTGGCCAGTATGTACAGCTTGATTCTGGAGGCATCCAGATCTGCACTGATAAAAAACACCACATTGTCTTGAAAAAGAAAATACTCAAGTTGAAAACTACTACTGCGTATCTCCAAGTGCTTTATTTTTGTTTTTAAACCCCTTCCGTGAATCACAAGATTAAAACGTCATACTAGTATTCATAGTTTCAGTACACAGATAGCAGGATTCGTAGACACATATTCAGTGTAGTCCTGGAGTACAAAAGTATATTCCTCAATATTGTCCATTGAGCTTGATGTTCTGGTCCAGGAGCAGATTTAATCTGTGTCCATGGATGTGGCCCAGAGTGTTTTTAGTCTTGTATTTTTTCAGAGCAGATGGCAGATTTCTTTAGACTGTTAACGAATTCATACATCTGCCCATGTCATGTGAAAAATGTGTGCATCCTATTGAGTTAAGGCCTGAGCTCCCATGTCAGAAGCCAAGTGTTTATAATAAATGCAAAATGTGAACTTGAAACATTGTGCTTTCAAGTTCCCCCAAAGCATGTGTACAAAACATGTGAAACTTGACAAAACGTCAAAATCCCCAAACAGAAAGCAAATACAGGTTGTCACATTGAAGAAACAGAAGACACACTCAACAATGTGCGTTTTGTGTAGCATATCTGTTGCTACTTCAAATGAAGTAGCCGTTTAGGTTGATTTCATCAGGTTCAGGAAACTGAGTAGTGATTCAGTATTAAAACAAAAACACAAGAGGTGTGATGGAAACAGGACATGTTGGCGAAATTTTCACGGACAATTTGCTGGATCATATTTCGCGAGAAATGGCAGTGTAAAAGAAAATCTTTCATGAAAATATTCTGAGGTAAAAAAATCTCATAGGATTAGTCCCTACAAAAATCCTTTAATAAAAAAAACAATTAGAATCCTGTAGGATGGTTTTAAATCATGATTTTTTTGGCTAGGTTGGTGAAGATATGTAACTGTGTGGTGGAAATGCACAGTGAAGACCAGATCAAAGCTCTTTTCCAATAAAAATGTTGTGACATGATGATTGATTCTTTGCTACCTGCAAACAGAGTTGTAGAGAACAAAATTGGTACATAGAAATATAAGTAAAAATTTACCTTTTATGTGCCTTTCATGTCATTGCTCACTGCTTTTATCCACTACAAGTATTGTGAAAACACACCACTAGCGGACAGCACACCACTAGCGGAAAACACACCACTAGCGGAAAACACACCACTAGCGGAAAAAACATATATATGTACAAGTTCCTGAGCTTCTTTGCCTTGCTTAATCCCTTGTGGATGGACTCGCCAAATACTACACAACAATGTGCTTTAAAATGTACCCACAAGAAACTACAGCTATCTCACATCTTTGTGGGCTTAACAGAAATGTACGTCACACGGTGTTGTATGGCTGATGCTTTTGAAAACTCCACTAAACTGTGTGAATCATTGTGTGCATCACTGTGAAATCAAACAGGTGTTGAATGTGCCCTGGAAACAGCAACTTACTGAGTTCAGGGCCAGCTCTGTCTTGACCTGTTGGTTGGTGAGCTGAAGTGAATAGGTAAGTACAGATGGTGACCAACCTTCTGTCGGCTACCAATCTGGCACATAGACCCGGTCGCTGCCAGCTTCATTTCCCCCCCCACCGTATCAATTTTTGGCAACCCCATATTAAATCCACTGGATTAGAGGCTGGCTTCAAATACTATGGCTTTAAGGCTGGCTTTTCAGTTTGGGAGCATTTTAGTTACATGTGTGATGTTCATGTTTTAGTTTTATGAGTTTTGAACACTTTGGTCATAAGACACTTTGAAATGGTGACAGTTACGATGAGAGCTCATAATCCTGAAGAATACCTAGACCTTTTGCCTGTTCTGGTGTGATGGAACTTTTGGCCAGTTTAACGACGTCTGATTATATTAGTTCCATCGGCTTCATCACACCTACAACTCTCCTGAGCTAAATTGTCTTTAATTTAACTAACACAGTGATTTATTTGACATGCAGTAAAGATTGAAAATAACCAGTGACCTACGGTGGTCGAACAGTCCAGTATGTTGTCTCTGACGCCCATATACTGCTGCAGGGGTTTGAATCCGACCTACTGCTCTTTGAGCAAATCTCTCCGCTGTTGTTCAGCTCTTTTCTGTCCAATAATGCATAAAATGCCTGGAAAAAATATCTTTAAAAAAATACTTAAAATAGACACATTTTACATGTTGCTATTGATGTTTAATATGTGTACACTCTTACTGCTTTGCAGAAATTTCATAAACGTTAATAACTAATTTTGCATTGTGATGCTATTTCTCTCCCCACAGAAAACGATACCAGCTGATTAATGTTATCCAATGCCAATCAAGACAAGGATCACAGACCAATATCAACAGAACTGTGAATTGTGTTATCTAACCCAGGTGTACCTTGATTCAGTCCATTTGACAACCATCCATTGGGCATGCCATGTACCATCCATTGGGCATGCCATGTACCATCCATTGGGCATGCCATGTACCATCCAGTGAATAAAGAGCATAGGTCAGTGATGTAGTTCATAGTCAGTGACATGGAGCGTACACGTGTAAAGACTTTTAATTGAATCACTACTTGTGTTTTCTCTAACCACATCCCCACACTAGATCCCCAACTCATCTTTTCCTGGTCGTAAACCCCTCATTCTATCTACGTTTACACTTAGAGTAGCCATAATCAACTTGCGGGCCGTGGTTCAGATTGGGATTTAGAATACGGTCAAAATGAACTTGCCTTAATTTAAAGAGAGAGTTTTTTTCATCTTAGAGATATCCAAAAAGAGCTTGGGAATGGGATACATTCTTGGTACAGTCCTCTTTTTGACCCCTCTAAATGTGCTCAACAGTTAACTTGTATAACTTAATGAGCTGGATTTTTTCCTATGTTTCTTCAGTTTGTTGCTTCAGTTAGCATTATTACCTAACAGCGCCCATGGGAAATCGCCTGTGCTAATCTTTTTAGCATTTAGGCCATAGATGGCAAATGTGCCTTTTTCAACTGAATTTTATTTTTTACATGTGCCAGGACTGTAAAAAGACGGCATCACAATAACACAATCTGTATAACTCTGAAACATAGTCAGGCTTTAAATTACTGCTTTTGAGAGTTGTCATTGTAGAAGGGCAGCTCAAAGCATAACTTCATTTACAACATTCAGTGATTTTAAACGTGGCACTCTCATAGGATGCCACCTTTGCCACAAGTCAGTTAGTGAATTTCTGCCCTATTAGATCTGCCACAGTCAACTGTAAGTGCTAGAATTGTGAAGTAGAAACATCTAGGAACAAAAACAGGCGAGCCAAGAAATGGTTGACCACACAAACTCACAGAGCAGGGCTGCCGAGTGCTAAAGCGAAAGCATGTAAAAATCTTCGATCATCTGTTGCATCACACACCACAGAGTTCTAAACGTTGGAAGCAACGTCAGACAAGAACTTTGCGTCGGGAGATTCACAAAATGGGTTTCCATGGCCGAGCAGCTGTACGCAAGCCTCACATCAACATTCGCAATGCAAACGTCGGCTGGAGTGGTGTAAAGCACACTGCCCCTGGACTCTGCAGCAGTGGAAACGTGTTCTCTGGAGTGATGAATCACGCCTCACTATCTGGCAGTCTGATGGCCGAATCTGGCACGGTGGATGCCAGGAGAACACTACCTACCGGAATGCGTAGTGCCTACTGTAAAGTTCGGTGGAGGAGGGATAATGGTCTGGGGCTGTGTTTCAGGGTTTGGGCTAGGCCCCTTAGTTCCAGTGAAGGGTCATCTTAATGCTACAGGATACAAAGACATTTTAGACAATTGGGTGCTTCCAACTTTGTGGCAACAGTTTGGGGAAGGCCCTTTCCTGTTCCAGTGTGACTGTGCCCCTGTGCACAAAGAGGGGACCATAAAGACATGGTTTGACGAGGTTGGTGTGGTGGAACTCGAGTGGCCTGCACAGAACCCTGACCTCGACACCACTGAACATCTCTGGGATGAATTGGAACGGCGATTACAAGCTCATGTAGGTGTGATGGTTGGGTGTCCACATAATTTTGGCCATATAGTGTATATCTTATATACATTATATTGTGTGTGTATATATATATATATATATATATATACACACACACACAATTAAGCCCAAAAGTATTCATACCCATGCCAAATTTTGAGCTATAGTGAATTTTTATTTGACCAATAGGTTTCTTCTGGCTGGAAATTACATAAACGTGTGACAAAACACAGTAAGACATTGTGCTGGAGATACAAATGGATAACGTAACTATACTATTTCTATAGAATAAAAATAGAGAGAGAGAGAGAGATACACACACATTTTAAGTAATTTTACAGATGTTCCTATCCAGAGTGACAGTACTGAGTGTATTTTTATACTGATTATCCTTGACAAGTACAGACATTTGGATGTTTACAAACCTTTTCTTTCTTTTTTGAGCATCATACATTTGTTTGGCTTTTTGAAATGATCAGTTAGGAATTTACACACTATACCAGAGTGTTCAATAGACAATTATTGGAGGGTCTCCTGTTTACAGTATCTGGAAACTCTCAAAGAAGTGTTCTGCACTGTGGACGTGTATTGAAATGCATCACAGATTTGGAGTTAAAAAAAGATTTAATTCCAAACTAAACAACACCGGTTGCGCTGGTTGCGACACTCGTCCTTTAGTGGTGTAAAAACGGACGTGTCATCTTTTACAACATTTCCCGATCATGTGTCCCAAATGTTAAGCTTTTGTCTCTTTTCAGTCGGTGGCAGCTCATTTGCCACTAGTTGTGTTTCAAAGCCCTTTTTAACATTAGCCTATATCAACCCAACTCTGTTATGTTCTGAATGCTATAGTATGTCATCTGGATGTGAAAGGGTTGTAATTTATGGTCAGCTTTCAAAGGGAAATCAATGTACTTATACTACTATTCAATGCACGTCAGTTGAGCTTAAGAAGATATTTAGGTCAGACTTTTTGGCTTGCCTCCTTCTTCTTTTGAGGCTGTTAATTTGCACATCAGCTGCTATTACACTTTGTCATCCATGTATTTGTCTCACTTAAAACAAAACATTAATTTCTCTATATGGCAAAGCTTCTGATTACAATACCTTCTAAATAATTCTTTATAATCTGTTCCATTTGTGTGAGGCATGTAGAACTATGTAGATCTTATGAACTTCATAAATGCTAGCACCACAGATAGCATCTCAGACCACAGATAAGCATATGAATGATTTATACCTCATTCATACCTTAGCTATGTCAAAAATATGGCTGAATTGGCAGAAGCTCTAATACATTTAGATTGAGTGTTTAGTATTATTCCTCCCAAAATGATGTCATTGTCAAGCCTCCTTTGAGGTAAAATGTTCTATAAGCCACAGCGGTTTGATGACAGGCTTCCAGTGGCATGATTTTTATTGGACGTTACATTTCATGAACTCTCCCCAACTTGGTCAGTTTAACTTGGTATAGGTTTCAGACCAAGCATGACAGTTTCAGAGTTGTTCCAAATGCTTGTTTGCAACACGGAAGAAAATCTGGAGTACAAACTGGATTATACACAAAATTGACATACAGACATCCAAATATTTCCGATTTGTCAGCTAACCTCACACTGTTGCACTTACCACAGTAGACTGGTGTAGAAGTTCTGACCAGCCAAGGCATTTGATTGGTTTTGATGCATTGTGATGTGTCACCAATTTCCCAATGGGCTTCCCCTGACTGTATGATTAGGACAGCCTAATTTTTTGACGAGGCTAAGGTACAGACTAGGTCAGCATGTGTAGTGTGTGGATGGTTGTTTGGATCGCTCCTGTTGCACTGCCCTTACTCATCAATCACAAATCAAAGCTGCGACAGTTGCCAAAATTAAACGACTGCCCCTGGCGTGCCCAGCGCTGCTCCCTTTGCACTGAACATATTAACATTGGTCACAAGCGGAGCTATCACAGATCATGAACATTGATTCTCCTGGGCCAGCAGAACCTGGACAAGATTCGCTGAACAGACTTTCCTGGTAATCTAGGCCTAAAATTTGCCTAGCAAAGACGCAGGGGTATTCGGAAAGATGCTATAAAGTTGTAGGCTGTGCTTTACACATTGATATATTCCACTGTACACGCGATGTTCTTTCATTCTGGCCAAGAGTTAATGGATGTGCTTGATGCCCAAGCTGAATGCTAATGGTGGGAAGCCAAATTCTAACAAACAACCGGAGTTGCTGTCAATTAGATTTCAGTTGTTTGTGCTCTCTATACTTTGTCAGAATGCAATACAGATGTGCAGAACTGGGTCACATACCAGCATACATAACTCTTGAAAACTGAGATTCAGAACATTTAACAAAGAGCGACTAACTTTTTCCGCCCATATATATTGACTGTGGTCAGTTGTTCTTATTGAGGTGCTGCCACCCACTGTTCCATGAAACAATGAAGAACATCTTTGTTGAATCCATTTGTTTTTGTTTATTCACACATGTCAAACATTGAAATTCAGATTTGAAAACATTGCTTTCATAATGAATCGTTCTGGGCTTGTCTGAGTTTTGCTTTGTGCTGTATAGCTACCTTAGGAGAGAAGTATCCATAATTCTGTTTTGAATAACCCCAAAAAGATGGGGCCAATGTTCGTCTTCTTGACGCTTCAAGACCTCACCACACAGTAAAAATAGAAAGACTCTAAACACTGTGATTGTGAAAATGAAACCATGAAATGTAGAGCACCTAACCTGAGATCTCGTGTTCGTAGGGTGCTTTAATGCAAAGCCAATGTCATTGATATGATCCACAGAATAAAACAGAAAACCTGATCAGATGCAGACTACTCTAAAACACCCATGTGGTACCTCAGTCTTGAGTATTGGTGGTTTTAATATTGTGTTGTGAAAACACTTTTTGGGGTTTCAGTGCATGTAAAAGGCAGCATGAAACCACAAAAGCATGTTTCTGGGTTGGAATGTCTGTCATACAATCTAAGGGTTAAGAGATGCAAATAATTTATAGCTTGTATATGGATTGATGATGAAGGCCTATAGAAAATATTATTTCAATGTTTTGTTTGGAAAGATTAGAAACAGGTGGAGACAGAGAAGAAGTGAAAGTGGGACAGGTGCAAGCAAGAATTTAGCTCCTGACTTCTGGATCAGTAAGATGGCACATTTAATTCAATTTACCACAAAGATAATCACACTTAAAACATTATTATGGGGTGATCTGATATGAACTAAGTAATTATAATAAAAACCCCAAAACTGTTTTTTTTTATATTTATCCAATTTGTTTTTTTTAAATACAACTTAACATGTAATTATGTATTATGAGGAAAATCCACAATTATTATTATTATTGATTGATGGAAATAATTGAAAGTCTGGTTTTCATCTAAGTTCCTTATGTATCTTGCCACATGGGCCTGTTATAAAGGATTGTGGGCAATTAAAAATGACAAACATTATAATTCTTTAACACAATGTTGTGTGCATTTAATATATATGTACACCACTCTAAAAAGTAAAGGTTCTTGGAGGATCCTTTAGGGGTTCTTCACATTGAAACTGTGGGGGAACCCCAATAAGTTCTACCAAGACCCCTTTAAAATGGTCAAATAACCATTTGAACAACCTTTTAAGGCTAGATATTTTTAATGGGTAGGTGGTTCATATGGTTCTTTAAGTGACAAGTATACAGTACATAGTTCTTTACAATACCCTTTGACATTTTTCAATGCAGAACTTACAGATGTTTCCTCACAGTTTCAAAGTAATGGATACTCTAAGAATGCTTTCTCATTAGAGAGTACTTCTCATTAGAGAGTACTTCATTTCAAAGAAAATCATACTACATGCTAAATGTTTTTGTTTATATTAAGTAGCATGTTTTGCCATGAGGTGTAATGCATTTCTAAATGTCAGATGCCAATTTACTAACCTACATTGTTTGCTGTAAAAC
>JACXGI010004819.1:32871-51135 GCA_016801175.1 Esox masquinongy
ATATATATATATATATATATATATATATAGTTATGTTATTGGTGTATCCTTTACTTTGAAACTGTGGTGAAACTCCTATATCCTCTTCAAGGAGAAATGCCTCCTTTTCTCCTTGAAGAGGTTTTGTAAGGAACTATTTACACATGAAAAATGAAAAACCTATCCACACAAAAATCTACCCTAAAAGGTTCTTGAAATTAATCTTTGAGGAACCATTAAAGTTTTTTAAAGGGTTCTTAGAATAACTTCTAGGGGTTCCCCCACTGTTTCAATGTGAAGAACCCTCTGAGGACCTGTTTTTTAGTGAACATTTTGCAAGAGGAAACAACTCTAAAAGATAAAGTAACCAACTCTATTCCAAACAGAGCTTGAAATTCAATAATAATGTTTTCATCCTCCTCCCACACTTCAATAGCAGTGTTAAAACATAAAATGCATTATTTCAATAAAATCTCAGGATGATTATAAGTTGGTGGCAGCTCAGTTGCAAGTAGTTTTGGTGTTGTTTTTGATATATTTTTTTTTACCATGTAAGTATGCTAAGAACAGATTTTTATTTACAGCAACATTGTGGGAGCAGAGCATTTCAGTTAAAGAATGCAGAAGCTGTTATGCGTGTGGTGTTTTCTATTTCCAACCCCAAACTCAAATCACTGCTAAACTGTTGAAGGGGTGAAGCAAACGTTCTACTTTACTTTCTATTTCTTTTCCCACTTTTCTATATTTGTTGTTTTGCATGTTTGTGAAGTTGTGGAACTCTCGCAAAATCCTCCCTAAATGGCAGTAGGTTAGAAAGCATAGGCCCATAATTTGAGTTGTGCTGCCATCCTACAGCTTTTGTATTATTTAGGTCATGTTTCTATGTTCTTTGGTGCAGACTGTGATGATGTGTAAGCATTCAACCATTTTAGCCGGGAGTTAGACATGTTTATGGACTTCTAGGGCATTGTTATATGTCCTCTATTTATTTAATACAATTGTAGTACGAACAGAGAAAATAATAAACAGACTGACTAAACATACGATTCTTCTTTTTAGTTGTGAAACCCCTATGTAAGAGCACAAAAGGGGGACGGTTTCACCGCGGAAAGTAAATTATTTTGAAGTGGAACTAATCATCTGAGGGATGGTTCTCGTTGTCCTAACAACGCAGCTGAATTGGAATGAGCCTCCCTTTTGTCGAAGATATGTTTTCTTTCTTTCATTCAAAACTGATGATGATAGTAGTTTCACGCCCTGTCCACCCACATTGTCAGTCCAAGCCTTCTTTTTTGCAGACAAGTCTTCACTTGGAGACGCCGAACATACGGCTGGTGACTATTGGACTGTGACGTCAGCTTCGTCTTAAAGCCGTTATATTGAAAATGGAATCTTCGGCCCCATAACATTTATTTTAAAGACTTTGAAAAGATCAGCAAACTTAGGTTATTGCTAAATATACCCAAATATATACATAAAAATAAATTATGATTATCGACTAGTCGATTTTCATAACAGTTTGGGGTATTTCTCATTGTATTTTCTGATTTTGCCTCGGCCTTTCCAGTTTGCCAGAAAAGTGACTCACAGCATCCAATAGGGCTTATTAAAATGACTTTAGGCAATGGTTGGCTATTTGAATAGCCTACCAGTGATCCAAGATTTCAGACATCGACCTGGCCTGTATGACGGACATAAGGATAAAATGTTGTCTTCGAGGCGTAACGATTGACAACGAGACAGATGGGAATGTAATACCCAGTTTGTTTAGCCTAAAGTTTGTGATCCCAATAAACTATTATATTATGGCATGGAATATATAGTAGAATTGTTGATTGATAGGCCTATTGATTTTAGGCCTATTGATTGATGACAAAGACAAGTCGTTGGTATTATTATGCAATGTAGCCCGTTAGTTTGACGTCGATGGTCTGCACATGCACCCTAGGGGGCTTGTTAAAGGTAACTTTGGCCCTCTGACCCCAAACTAAGAATTCCATCCACTCACCGTAAGGCTACTAAATCTTTTTTTTCTTACACAGGCTGTACCTTTGCTTAGCAATGTTATAAACTGTCCTCCTTTTATGCAGGGCCTAGTAACCGAGGCATTTTATTGTCACCATGGGGTACCAGAGTTCAGGCAGCAGTCAGCGGACAGGAGGTGAACTATTAGAGCCAAATGCGGTAGGAAGGATATCTTTTACTGACTTGTTGAAACAGTTTTAAGGCCTACTTTTTTGTTCAGACGTGTATTGTGATCAACGAAAAGGCTGTTAAGCGTGTTTAAAAAATAATTGACTCAGGATCATTATTTAGACTATTGAAAACAGTTACGGTAAAATTATTTATACAGTTGGGATTCCAACTGTAACCTAGGCTATTTCTTTTGAAATTAGATTTACTTTCTATTATAGACGAATACAATCACATTTTGTAGAGTTTCATTATGAGCACCAGTCAACAAATAGCTGAAGCGTCACTAGGCCTAATAGTCTCAAATGATCGCCGTTGGCCCTATAATAAATGGTCGTGTTTAAATTAATTTGGGATCTCACACAATGAATAAACCGCAGCCTTTCCCCTTAACTTTGCAATGTGTATTTATTCTTCGAATTCAAAATAAGCCTGGACATTTTGCACTGAAAAAAAATGTTTTTACGTGGTGGTGCCTTAGCATTTATTTTCGTTTTGTGTGCATGCGATAGTCCAAATGTTGCATTAAACTGGAAGACATTTTAGACAGGAAAATTAAAATCAAAACACACGTACATTGGATTAATATAGGCCAACTGGTTTCAGAGTTATATGTATAAAATGCAACCAATGAAAGTCAGAAATGGTGCTGACCTACTCAAAATATGGATTGCACCTTATTGTCTGAGGGTACAAAACCCAAATCTCTGACGCACGATATTAGATTCGTTTAGCGCTGCTGTTGTTTATGTATTCATGGGAGGAAATTCCTAGTCCAAATGCTGATTCCTCTGTTAACACAAGTTTTGCAGAAACCGATTGTTATGTGATTGGACCGCCGGTGCGCACTTTAGAATACTCCAGTACAGCACGTTCTGCCAGTGATGTCACACAGGGGTGGGTCCCTCCGCGTCGCGACTGGAGAGCCCAGTAACAGCTCTCTCTTCATTGAAGAAAAAGGTCTCCAGCTAAAAGTGAGTCATTTCAAGTTTTTATTCTGGATGCGATAATACCGACTGTGCTATTATTGGATAACCAAATCGACCCAATACAATTGACGCAACGGATGCTTACGTGGAATTGTTGTTGGACAGAATAGTTTAGGGACAGCTCGTAATTTAATGGAGGAACGGGCGATGACACCGACGGGTTCTGTTGTCAATGTAAAAGCTGTACCCTCCCTCCCGAACACTGGCTTATTAATAGGCGTGGTCATCTCCCCCTGGAGCACAACAACTACCGTAGCCTATGCGAGATGCCTTCTGCCAGCTCATGTTCTGGTTGCTAAAATTCCGTTCACTTATTTCTGTTGATGTTAAAAAAACATTTGTAACATGTTGATGTTATGTATTTACTTATATTTCTTTATTATATTTACGTAACTATATAAAATACATATTTTTTTCTCACCAACAGGTTTCTGGGCCAGTGTACCGGACAGCCAATTAGAAATGCATAACTGCGTGTGGATGACTGCCTTGGAGAGTTTCAGCATCATGGTTTGTGTTTTCAACATAAGAATCAAATGAGTTGAAGTCAATCCTGACCAACTGAAGATACATCCCTCACTGTCTTGTACCCGGTATCAAAGGCTTGGCTTGACAATCTAAGAATGTCATTAACATTTCAGTGTTTTGTAACAGATGTCTTCTTCCATTCGTGCCAATGCACAGTTTAGATGCAAAAATTGTAAGTGGAGTGGACTAACATGAGCATAGCCAGCACGACTAAATTCAAGTAGCTCAGTCAGATAAAACACTGAGATGGGTTGAGTTCATGACAGACATAAGTATTTAAATGATAAATGTTTAGTCTTCATTGAAGTGTTTAAATAAACTTAAAAATAAAGGTTTGAATCGAACTGAGGCAGAAGGTTCTTTAAAACCACCTTGAATAACTGGTCCTGATGGGATCATAAATGAGGTGTGCCACAAAGAGCAACTCAGGAGAATGATTATCCACAGATACACTTCGGTGTCAGAAGTAAAAATACAGCTTGTTACCGCGCCTTTCTAGTAGAGAAAAAATTTGTCATGATATCAACTCAGTGAAAATGGAAAAGCCACCTGGGATGGTTTACCAGCCACAGGACCCGCTCTCTAGTAATTAAGAAAAGACAATACAGTTGTCAAAAAGCAGCTGTCATGGGGAGAACACAGGGAACTGACACCGTGTTTGTGGCTGGGCCCTGGAGGATGTTTATTTAGAAATTTAACAAAGGAAAAATATCATGACTTCTGGGCAAAGCCACTGGGAAGGCAAGGCTGTTCAGTCCCGGGTCTCCGGAGGTGGCGGCTCTGGGGGCGTTGGTGCTGGCAGTCTTTGAGTTTGCCTCAGCAGTATTCATATTAATTTCCTGTGAATCAGGGGCCGAGCACAGCCAGGGGGGTCAGCCCCAAGCTCTCACTCCTACTTTTCTCTGCGCTATTCCTCGCCTTAGGTGCCCTTTTAAGCAGTCTCTCTGACAGGGCTAAAGTGGTTTCAGCTGTTCTTCGGTTTTGGATATGCCACCCAAGCCTGGCCTTTTATCTTTGCTGACGGGGGCGTTGGTGCAGCGCTGACTCAGAAGACACAGTCGAGTCACACCACCATTGTCCGCTAGCTAACAATTTAGCAGTGGTGACAATGTTACGAAGTTGAAAGTATTGGCAAATAGCAGAACCAAAATTACACAGAAGCTGTGATTTCCAAAGATAGGCTTGTGAAGCCAATCGGGCAGATGAAGGAGACGGGCAGAGCCAAGCATGACCTGGCAAGATCCTATTGGGAAATTTTGATGTGTTCACGTATGTTCCTATTGTATGTGGGACATAAATGTGCCCTGACTCTTCTAAACACATTTTTGTAAAACTTAGGAAAGAATGTAAAGCATTGAAAAGTCCATTCAGTACTCTACGTTCATAGAATGATCTACTCCTGTATTGAGATCAAGTGTTTCATTGATGAGAACATATCAGATTGTCGGCTCAGTTCCATCCCACAACTTGATTTCAGATTTATGAATCCGGTGGGCAATCTGCATCCCTTGTCTACCTGTGCTAACATCAGTAACTCCTGGGAACCGGCCTGCTCTTAAAATGGTGTTCTCTCTCAATCCCCCTGCGTAGTAAAACAAACTGAAGTTGTGAGCAAAAGTGTAATACTTCACTGTGACAGGGAGATAACTTAAAAGTTAAATATTTTAACTCAGCTGTGCTCAACTGAAAAGATCGATTTAATTAAGGATCTTCAATGGCCATGCTTTAAACTTTTAACCTCTAAGGGATGTTTTGGCTTGTTTACTGTCAGGATACTTGTAAACCAAGTTCTATAAACAAAGTTCTTAACACTTAAGTCAGTAGTGCTGACCATTTGCCTTTTGCTGTTAATTATTGAGGAGCAAGCAGATATTCTATTTTAAAGATTTGGGTTTTTGGTCATATTCAGGGAACAAAACAAGCTTTTCAGGACACAAGAAACGTGTTGCTTCTCCAAACACCATTGTTTTGTTGACAAACAGTTATTGTGTGGAGCTGTGTACAGTTCGTCTGGTTTTTAAAAGACATTGGCTTTATGTAAGTTACTTACCTCGCTAGATGCTAGCTAACTAGTTAGCCAATACTATAGCAAGCAAATAAATTAGTAGCTAGCTAGCGTCTTGACTAGCACATGGTAAGAAATAGATACTTGGGTCCATACTGCCTCGTTTCCACTAGTGCCAAACACTGGTGTTTTGCCCTAACGTCCAGAAATGTTCGTTTCCATTGACACGGACCGGCACCAGTCGGCCACTAGGCCATGGCCAAATAGCCCGGCTCTCACTTGGTGCCGAGCCCCGGACTTTAGGACTGAAGGGCGGGGTTAGCGGGTTGACGCGTTACATGCTGTGAAAACGCGGCATGTTGTGCTATTCAAATAGCGATGTGTATAATTTGCTTTAGGCTTGGTTTTCATCCGATCTAACAAACAGATCCCTGATAAAATAAAGAAAATAAAGCAACAGTACAGGGAAGCAAAGTCTCAGAACGGAAGGTGTTGGAATGACCGAAGGTGATGAGATGAGTCAATAGAAAATTGAGTCAATAGAAAATAGGAGCGCTGAGACCGAGACGCTGCCTGCAGAACCTAGTATAACAACAAAATTACCTCTGAATTCTCCCAAATACTTCTATTAAAGGTAGATAGTTTTGACAAAATACTTACTAAACTAAATAATGAATACACAGGCTTACAGTTGCAGTGTCACGAGTGTAGTTGGAGAAGGAGCCGGTCGCAGGAGTTTGAGGAAGAAATTAGTTTTATTACTCAAGTTCAAACGCCGTATTGTAAACAAACTGAGCATGACGTTATTGATTATTTTATTTTACTAGCAGAAAAATATCGCCTTTCATTTTTCGTAACCGGAAAACCAAATCGCGTTGATAGTTTGGTACCAAATGTATAGTTGAAACAGGAAAGTCTAGAACCAACATTAGCCCAAATCACCGGTGTCGCCCTGGTACCGCGGTAAAGCACCAGTGGAAATGCGGCAGTACGTGTATTATTTGTAACTAGCCAGCAAACACTTTCGGTAGGCCTACAGCTTGTTTGAGAACAAAAATGGATATATATAAAAGTTAATGTGAAAAATTATATATTTAAAAGGTATTTATTTGTCTATGCCTACACGTTTTGAAATGATTATATAATATAGATATCAAGTTTAAAAAATAATACTTATAAAAAAATAATACTAACCCCTATAAGTGGGCTTCTCTCACTTTCTTGACATGTTAATTTGCTAGGCCAAAACCGAACAAAATGTAATTAATGGAATGACAGATGGAAGACTTATATAATTCTTATCTCATTCTTATTGCAGTTTGCACTTACAGACTAGAATTGTGCTAAACTGATTGCTACCTATTGAAGATCTAGCATAAGTGTGTCTTTCGGTAGAAATGATAGAAAATCCTGAACTGTGGTATATTAGTGCACAAGGGAAGTACTAATACAACCTGATTGGGTAGTCTCATGCAAGCAGGTGAAGAAATGTGTCCGAAATAGAGTACATTTTGTGGTAAAATGTGCAAAATAGAAAATGTAAAACAAGTTTAAAAAAACTTTCTACCCTCCCCAAATAAAACAGTAACATCCAGAAGCCCTAATTTCGCACCGGCCCTCTCACAAACTGTCCTTTACACATCTGAATGCAGCTCCATTCGGGAACCGATTCCCTTGTTAAGTAGCTTATGTAATTGCATTAGAAGAGAAACAAACAACAACATTTAAATAGGCTACATTTAGGTCTACTCACACAGAAAACACTTGATGAAATGGTGCCTTCGAAGTGCCGTATTGGCACGACTCTGCAGGTGTTTTACAAATTCAAACGGACATGAAAGTCGGGGAAGACCGCTCAACCCACAGAAGGCGTTTTGACCACGCAAAGTAGCCACATAACAACTTTTCACGACTGGTCGCATTATGTGTGTCTTCTGGCGTGCAGCCATTTCTGTCATCTTTGCCATGTGGTATCTGGTCGTCATGGTCACAGTGGCAGACTGGGAGCCTGGTGAGGACACCCGTGCTGTGCCAGTTGGCTCGAAATGGTAAAAACAACAGGCAGATAGCGGCGCAATTCTAATCTTAATCGTTCCAGACATGAAGGTCACTCGCGTGGCGATGTCATTTTTGCTTGTTAGCGCCTATCACCTTAATATACATATCAACTGTATATGAAGGCAATGGGATAATGTGTAACTTTAGCGGTTATCGCAGAAGGTTTTTACCTTTAGACCTGAGGCCACCGTAATTACATTGAATGTTGACTGTTAGGTTACAATAAACAGCTAGGGCCTATAGGTAATACATTTGGAATTGTTTAAAAGGGATTAAAGAAGTGAAGGGGCAACTCTACAGAAGGTGTGTAAATTGCTGCCTTCTCAAAACAACTATTAGAAATAAACTGTTAATACTCCAAATTAAGATCATTCAATCATAACGTTCCAATTCAATCCCAGACAGTATAAGACAGTAGTAAGTCATGCATCTGAATACTTATGTTAGAGGGCTGAAATCTGGATATTGTAGTTGGCTCACAAGTAGGAAATGTAGAACGCCTTTTATACCAGTCAAATGCAGAAATGCTTGCATTTGCTTCACATGAGAAAATGATGTGGAAAGTATTCAGACCTTTCACTTTCTCCACATTTGTTGTGTAATAGATCCTTGTAGATCAGGGGTGTCCAAACAGTTCCACGGAGGGCCGAGTGTCTGTAGGTTTTCGCTCTCACCTTGTACTTGATTGATTAATTAGGTTACTAATTGGTTAGTTTCTACCCTCACCTGGTTGTTTAAGTGTGAACTGGGAACCAATTTATAGGAACTGTTTGGAACTGTTTGGACACCCCTTTGGAGTCCCCTGTTGTAGATCTTCTCAAGTTCTGTCAGATTCAATGGGAGGCGTTGGTGATCTGCAGGACTCTCCACAGATACTAAATGGAGTTCAAGTTTGCACTTGGCTGGGGGACTTTAACAGACTCAAGGACTTTAGCAGACTTGTCCATTCCAGCATTGTCTTAGCTGTGTGCTTCGGGTCTTGGTCTTGCTGGATGATTAAGATTCACTACAGTCTAATGTCCTGCACATTCTAATAGTTTAATCTTGGTCTCATTAGACCAGAGAATTTTCTTCCTCATGGTCTCAGTGACCTTCAGGCGGCGTCATGTGCCTTTCACTCAGGAGTGGCTTCCATCTGGCCACATACAGGCCCGATTGATGGAGTGCTGCAGAGATGGTTGTCCTTCTGACAGGTTCTCGCATCTCGGATCTCTGATGCTCTGTTGGCCAATGGGTTCTTGGTCACCTCCCGGAACAAGGCCCTTCATCCCCAGTTACTTTTTAGTTTGGCGAAACAGCCATCTCTAGGAAGCGTCTTGGTGGTCATCCTCCTGGGAAGATTAAAGATTTCTTTAGAACCTTTTATGCCTCGACAAGAACTCTCTAAGGTCTATGGAGACTTCATTACTTAGTTTTTGCTCTGACATGCACTGTGAAGTGTGGGACCTAACCCAGACAGGTGTGTGCATTTCAGATCACTTCCATTCAGTTAAATTTGCAACAGGTGGACATCTCAAGGATTCCAGAAACATCCCACGGATGATCAAAGGACAGAGAATGCATCTGAGCTCAGTTTGGAGTGTCATGGCAAAAGGTCTGAATGCTTATGTACATGAGGTTCTTCATTTTCAATAAATTGGCACACATTTGTAAAATATGTTTTTGCTTTGTCATTATGGGTTAGTGTGTGTATATTTTATTGGCAACATATAAGAAATCAATTATAAATTAGGTCTATTACACAAAAAAGTGTGGAGAATGTTAAGGGGTCTGAATACTTTCTGAAGGCGCAGTAGATAAATAGAGCAAGGGCAAAATTTCCCTCTAAATGTAGTTCTGAATGCCAACCTATATGCTGAATTTATACAGTTATAACCATCCGTAGTACTATTTCTGTAATTGATACAGCATTTTAGTCTTTATGATTTGACACAAAACACTTGTTATTTAACATTAGTCACAATTTCTGATGCAAAAGTGATCTTTTGAAATGTACGGGCAGGGGAGGGACGGTCAAACTGGAGGTTTCATGTCATAAAAATAAAAAGGGAATTTTTGTAAAATTTTCCAGATAGCCAATCATATTTTGAACATATCCTGTAGGCTAATTAAGATAAATATCTAACAGACAGGCGGTTGATCTGGAACATGGTTCATTCAGATTCTGTGGTCGGAGATAATGGACAGTTCTCGAAAAGCGCTGCACACATCAACCACCTTCAAACTCAGGCTGTCAGCATGTTGAAGCTATTCATCCATTGAAGTAATTGTTTACAATATTTTATGTCATTTTAAGGGGCATGTCTACCTTTATGTTTCAAAGTAGCCTATCCAAAATCTGCCCATAGAAATTTGTCAATTATTGTGTTAACTCTTCCTCGTACGTCATTTAACAGCCTTGTTTCCCCTTTTATTCTATTGGTTTACACGTTCATTGTCCACTAAAGGCATCACTCTAGTCATATCAGAAACTGAGGGTGGCTGTCGTTGTATCCTTGGATCCTCCTCTGTCTAAATGTATAACTGACATTACCGTCATATGATACCACTAACGCCAGTGTTTCCAGGAAGGTGTTTTCCCTCCACATTCATTTTGGTACATTAGCATTAAGCCGACTGCCATGGTCACATTGCTGTGCTGATAATGTAAATAAGTAATAGTTTATCAATTAGGCCAAATAAATGAACAAATGCACAGTATTTCCTGCTAAGTCCTGCTAAATGACAAATGTGAACATTTGAATATACCCAGAAAAAGACAAAAAAAAAAAAAATCCCCAAAGCAGACTAAAAAGTCAGAAAGACCTCCCTATTTTTTATTTTTTTACAAATATGCAATACAGACAAATTGTGTGAGCAGTAGTACAGGTCTGTCTGACATGTTGGAAACAAATTCACATGGATATGTTTAATTGGCTTCTATAGAAACTCCTTATACTGGACATGCGTATGTTTACATGGCTTCTTTAGAACCTCCTTATATGGTATATGCAACTGTAACTTTGAGCGTTTTTACACTACAATAGTTTAATTTAGATGAACAAGACTTGTTGCCAGATTTGCATCGGAGATACTGTATTTTATAGTGTAAACTGGTGAAAATGTCAAATGTCGGACGCAACCTTCCGAGGTAACGGGGGACACTTTTCTGATAGATACTCCCTGCAGTTACTGTGGTCAAAGGATGACAAAACTGTATTTACACACAATGTTAATGTTGTTTAAATAATTTCTTTCACAACATTTTTTGCATTATGCACAAGATATTCACTACCTACAATATGTAGGCTACCTTTCCTAATTGGAAGATCAGCGAGGAGACTCCATAGTTTTCCAGACACATAGGTTAAACAAGGCCATGTATTTGCCTCCAAATTATGTTAAGTAATTCAGGATGAGAAGATTTGCCAGGCCTGGCTTACTGGGACTGTTTATTCATCATTGAGCGGGTCGCTATGCACATAACACACGCTATGCACATAACACACGCTATGCACATAACACACGCTATGCACATAACACACGCTATGCACATAACACATAACACACGCCTGTTATTATTAAACAAAGATCTACATATTTACAGAGACATCAAGTGAACTTGTACTTGGGTAGTCAGGAGACAGACTGGACGATGGGAACTGTACTACACTCTCAGAGCACAGTACAAGCCTGCACAGCCATCTATATATTTCTTGTTTCTGAATTACAGTCTTGTAAATATCAATAGTCTGCTGTGTGTTTTCTAGCTGGTTTGGACATCTCTGTTGTGTGTCTGTTGACCTACTAATAGCTGATGAGCGCCCACGCACAAGCAGGCAAACCGACTATCACGGGACCCATTAAAAGATAATTAGCATTGTGGCTTAGGTGAACCTCAGCCCTATAAATATCAAACTGGATGTGGGCCGGATTGGTAAACTGTTCGTCGGTGAGGGAATGTGTGTGTTTGTGTATGTGTGGGTGTGTGAGAGAGAGGTAGATTGGGAGAAAGAGATGAGGGGAAGTGTGTGTTTGTGTACGTATGGGTGCATGAGAGAGAGGTAGATTGGGAGAAAGAGAATTTGACTGCTAACCAATGTACACAATGTAGGTGTTTTGTTTTTACCCATTCAAAAGACGCAGTGTGGTGCTGTCTTCTGTCCCAGTGGCTGGACACATCCAACCCTGTCACTATTAAACTACCTATTTTGCCAACAAGAAAAGTCAAGAAAATCTTCAATTCAGTCAATGGCAAACGCACAGAGAAATCGTTATTTCCCTAATGTTTCGTGTGCCTTCTGTAAATTGCAAGCCCAGGCCCAGGATCCATGGCGGTCTAAGACATTTATATTGGAAAGGTTTTTGATCTTGTTCTCCATGCACTGCAAACACTTTCCGCTGTCTGCAGGTCTCCTAGCAACAGCAAACAAAGGCAGGGCCTATTTCAAGTTTCCCGCGGAGAGGCCAGTCCGTCGGAGCCTTTGATCTTGACTGGGAAAATAGCTGAGTGGTCACTACTGGCATTTGTCTTTCATTTACTCCAAACCCTTCTGAAAGGCTTTCTGGAACAGCCAAATCTTCATCTGTCTGTCCCCTGCATCCAACTAACACCCTCCCTTGATAATCAACCATGGCTGAGCGGCTCATTGAAACATTACAGTGTTTGGTTGAAGTTTTTGCGCTTTTTGTTTTGGTGTATAGTTACTGTTTGAGTTGCTAGAAAAGAGCTACAATTTAGTAGACTGGCCGTTGTGTGTTTTCTGCGCAGAGAGAATGAGTGCAAACACAGTCAGGATTTGGTCCATTGTCTTATCTCCTCTTTAAAGTCAACCAAAGAGAGAATTTAGAGGCCACTATCCCAGAACTGTGACATACAATTATTTTGTTATTGCATGACAGGGGCCGACTAGCCATCTGGCATTTCAGGGGAAATGCTCGATTTTCTGTTCCATTATTAGTCTAGTGGAAAACTGGGCTGGTATGAGGAACTCAAAAACAAAAACGGTAGGCCAGATTTCTGTTCCCTGTCCGGCCTGTTTCATAATGTGTTTTTCTTCCCTGCACAAACCCATAATGCCCTATGTGTTACAGTGAAGCTTTGGCTACTTTCACTGATATGAAACTCTGGATGCCTGCAGCTGCCATGCATTTTCAGGGTCACAGGACACCCACACAGGCCTCCTTTTTGGAATCCAGCTACATCCATTAAGTGCGTTGCACATTGAAAACATTATTTGAAGTTGATGCTTACAGAGAAATAAGGCTTTTCTAGTACGTCCTGGGGAGCATAATATAAATAACCCACTCTCTGCTGTATGTATAAACATTAAGGGGGTGGAATGGGTAATGTCTTTGGGCTGTGTGATGTTATGTTACTCCAACACTCCTTGCTTTCACCCAGAACAGCTCAGAAGATTAAACAAATGCAAGTGTTTCCCATTGTTTTGGTGTAATTTACTGTAATTGATGTTTCCAACTAGTTTCCAAGGCCTGCTAGAGCAATTGGTCCTGTTTGTTTGAGGACACGCGGCCCAGTGGGGTGTATTGACTCTGGCTGTTTATTACCTCTCCACCTTATCGCCGTGTTTTGGGCCAACACTGACTGGGCGCCACATTGACACCCGGGTCTCACCTCAGAGGTGCACAACTGCCAGTGTGTTTACACAGCATTTAGCTCTGAATATCACAAAGCGTTTCCTCAATCACTCGGTGAGGGAGGGAGCCCGTGTGGTTCAACTCAGGTTAGGCCAAAGCGCGTTGATTGTGTGTCAGTGTTATGTGACATACATTTCTGTTCATCGGCATTCTCATGGCGTGCCCAGTCGTGCCATCCTGAAGGCATCCAACCTCCACACTGACTTTAGCTCATCGTTTATGAAGCCACACACAACACACACACACACACACACACACACACACACACACACACACAGACAACACGCACACACAGACACACACACACACACAACACACACACACAGACACACATACCACTTCAATCTGTGTTGTTCCTCCATGCATGAATGTACAGCTACAGGACTCTTGGAATGGGTCCTGGCGTGTTTGTGCCATATATATATATATATATGTCACAGTTAGACTATATGATGATTTGTAGAGAGGAAAAACAGTGCTGACACAGAAGGAACGGGGGAGGGGTGGCAGTTGTCACTGCTCTCTTTAGGGGTTCATATGTAGGTTTGAAAATGTCTGTCTTTTTGTCTTGATGTCACACGTTTTATTTTCGGATTGAAGAAATCTGTTCAGGGACCCAAACATTTTTCTAACCATCAAGGGTGTCACTTTGTCAAAAAAAAAGGGAAAGCAAAGAAGTGGAGCGGAGTTACCACCCCCAGTCCTTCTGTACATTAAACGCCTGTTTCCAAGAGACAGGGAGGGTTTCTATGTTGTTGTGCCCCAGTCGACCTGTCTGATTACAGGACCTGTCTTTCGAACCACAACGATTCCATAGCTGGTCTATCCCATACACACAAACACATACGCATGTGCACCCCCCCTCCCCCACACACACACACACTAATTATCCCCATTCAAAAATATTTCTGCCCTAACCCATTAAACCTAACCTTAATCCCTCTACACGAAACCTTACCCCTAAAATAAAACAAGCAATTCCTGGTATGGACAAAATCTCCCCACAAGGTAAAATTTTCCTTGTTTTTATCAATGGGGAATTTGGTCCCTCCTAGGATAGTAGAACACACGCACAAAAACACACCCTAAAACACACACACAAAAACACACCCTAAAACACACACAAAAACACACCCTAAAACACACACTCAAAACACACTCAAACATGTACTCCGAAGTGTCCTCTTCACTTCATTGACTCTGTGATGTGATTCACATTCTCATCCCACCGATGTTTCTTTTCAGGGTGACGTCTAAAAAGCTGACAGATTGCCAGTATTGTCCTGAGTGATTGAGATGTTAACCTTCAGTGCTGTATCTACTCCCCCCCCCACCCACCCCCACCCCCCAGTCCCTCCATCTCTGCTCCTCAGCTGCCTCTCCTCCAGCTCTGACAGACTGCTCAGTGCAGAGCCAAGCCATTAGTCACTCCCAGTGTTCATAATGAAGCCACGGAGGTGGTCCAAAGCTGCATGGTGTGGCGGAGGAGCGCAGGAGCAGAGGAGGAGGCTAGATTAGGATAATTACCTGGTGTCGGGGGGGGCATAGTGAGAGGGAGAACGATGCCTTACCTCGCAGCCGTCTCCATTACCGCAACGCTGCCAAACTCAGGATTCACAGTTTGTGTGGCAGAAAAAGAGAAAATTATAACATCAAGTTGATATTTTTCCTGATCATTGAACGTGCTATGTGATTTGATAACTGGTGCAAAATGAATAAATAAAAAATGTTTTGTGAAATCCGCTTGTTGTTGCTTGCTGAGTATCGGAAGTGTGGTGTGTGGCCCGCCAGGACACGCGCATGCCGCTGTTTGTTGCATCTCGGCTCTCCTACATCAGTAAGCACTAAACATCCTCCTCCACTGAGGCTTTGAAGAGCCTATGAGGTCAGGTTTTAAATTACCGTCTGCACCCGTGCCACGTTCCTCTCTCCACTCACACGAATCCATTCGCCACACAATGCATTTGAAATGGAAGCGGCGTCACCATAACACGCCTTAGGAGACATTAAGCCATAGTATGTTACTTTCATGTGTGATAGCATGGGCCCTGCGAGCTTTGATGTGCTCACGTTTATAATGCTTTATTAATAATAACTCACCATGCATGGCTGCTGTTTTCCCCCACCTTTTCTCCATCCCTGTCTCCTTCCATCTCTCCATCCCTCTCTCCTTCCATCTCTCCATCCCTCTCTCCTTCCATCTCTCCATCCCTCTCTCCTTCCCTCTCTCCACCCCTGTCTCCTTCCATCTCTCCATCCCTCTCTCCTTCCATCTCTCCATCCCTCTCTCCTTCCATCTCTCCACACCTTTTCTCCACCCCTCTCTCCTTCCATCTCTCCATCCATCTCTCCATCCCTCTCTCCACCCCTCTCTCCTTCCATCTCTCCATCCCTCTCTCCTTCCATCTCTCCATCCCTCTCTCCTTCCATCTCTCCATTCCTCTCTCCTTCCATCTCTCAGTGCTCTCTCCTTCTATTTCTCCACACCTTTCTCCTTCCACCTCTTCACCCCTCTCCTTCCATCTTTCCATCCCTCTCTCCTTCCACCTCTCCATCCCTCCCTCTTTGCACCTCTCCATCCCTCTCTCTTTGCATCTCTCCATTCCTCCCTGGGTTCTGTCTTTGGGCTGGGCTGTTTGTGGGCTAGTGGTTAGAGCCTATGATACGGAGTGGGAGATGATGAGCGCCAGGGGAACCAAGTATAAAGCGCTTCTCTCCAATTGGCTGCTGTCGGAATCTGACACAACTTTTTTTTTCTTCCCTCCTCTTTCTGAGTGCCCTGCTTTGACATCCAGCCCCAGGGAGGAGTGTCAGGATTAGAGTCCCTGTCTTTTGGCTGTGTGTGTGCGAGCGTGCTTATGTGTGTTTCTGTGTGTGTGTGTGTGTCTGTGTGTGTATGTGTCTGTGTGTGTCTGTGCAAACAACATTATGAGGTACTGTGCTTAGATACTGATAACACCAACCTCCTCCAAGCCTGGCCCAGATACACACACACACTGCCTGGTATTTTCTTCTTCCATGTACTCCAAAGCACGTCAGCTCCTTATGAATGAGAACCAGGCTGCACCACTACAACACTAAAACATGAAGCATGGGTGTGTGGGAGCGCGCACGTTTGAAACGACAATTTCTAACTGGCTTTTAGTACTCATTTATTCCAGTCATGTATTATCATTTTTTTATTACAACACTTGAGTCAAATGAAGATTTAACACCACACCCCCGAAAATCACACTCAAAAGAACACGTTTGTTTTTTCCTCATTATTTTAATGCCAGATATTGTTAGAGGTGCAGGATCTTAATCTGATCACCCTGCAATCCAAGAACATTTATCTGTGAACATTGGAGGATTAAAAGGCTTCTGAAGGTAGTAACTTCCACTTTGATATTTCTGACTAAATTTTCCCTCATGAAAAATGCATCAACCTCTACAAAACCTCCATCAGTTATAATGCACATAATGATTCTGATTTCCTTCGGCTGCATCATTTCATTTCTGCCGCTGGCAAACGGGGCGAATTGGGATCGTACACCGCAACATTACAACACCTGGGAGAAAGATGAAGCATTCTGCTCTCTCACATAGCACTATGTCTGTGTTTTCCGCTATAACCTGGTTGGGGAGTCACCTGGTTGGGGAATCACCTGGTTAGGTAGTCACCTGGTTGGGTAGTCACCTGGCTGGGGAATCACCTGGTCAGGTAGTCACCTGGTTGGGGAGTCACCTTGTTGGGGATTAACCTGGTTGGATAGTCCCCTGGTTGGGGAGTGAGTCACCACCGGTCACCATGTTCCTTTACCTCAGTCAATCACCTAATTTCCAGTCAAACCGTCCACATATCAGCGGTACGTTGCCGGTGTGCTGTATGTGATCGATTCAGTCTGTATCTCAGACGTTCTACGCCCGGCTTCCCAGTAAGTACAGAATGAGCTGACGTGTAAAGTTTACAGTGAATGCGGTTTTGGCCAATGCAGGGACATTGTCTTTAAATGTTTAAAGCGGGGGTGTTGCTCCTTTTTCAGAAATCAGTCAATACGGATTTAAACCGAGAGCTCCCAGCACATCACCTGGTCCACAACATGACAGCAACTTAAAATCTTGTGCTCGGGCTGGCGACATGACTTGGACCGGTGTGGACCTGACTACTGTCCTCCATGCCCATCCCTACAAGGGACACCTGCCCCCCCTCCCCCGCCAGGATCAATGACTAGGGTCATCCCAGGCGAGGGACCAGAGGTCAGCTTCAAAAGCCTGCTGCCCACATCTCTGCCACCTGGCGCTCTCTTCAAAATGAAGCTCCCTGAACAGGCCAGTTTGTGTGGACATGGAGCCAGAACAGGGCCGTCGTGTGATCTCCCCCAGCCCCCTCCCTCTCCGGCCCCTGTTGGGAGGGGGTGAGGGGTCAACCCCATCAGATCACCTCACAGCTCACAGAGCTTTTTGATGAGGGAGTCTGTTTTTGATTTCATTATGCTGAATCCAGATCCTTCGTCAATGTGGGAATGATTGAGCGGTTGTTTGGAATGTGTTTATCGTGTCATCCGTAGCCAAAACATTTATTTTGGAAAACTTTTTTTTTCCAGGGTTTGGTGTATGTTAAGTTTACCTCTTTATGCAGGTTGGTAGCTGTCTGTTATTCCTGGTTTGAACACAATTGCAGCATTACTCTATTGATTCCATCAAAATAAACAAAACAAGTTGAACCTGCTTTTATCCATCATCCAGTTTATTCTATAGTAAAGTAACACAGGCAATGCAGACATCCCTACAGCCTGTTATGATAACTAATAAACTGAACTACAATCAGACAACCCTACCGCCTGTTATAACTAACACACTGAACTACAATCAGACAACCCTACCGCCTGTTAT
>JACXGI010004820.1:7892-41552 GCA_016801175.1 Esox masquinongy
GTGTGTGTGTGTGTGTGTGTGTGTGTGTGTGTGTGTGTGTGTGTGTGTGAACCTGTTCACAACATCTCTCCTCTCCTTCTAGACCAATGGCATATGGTTTCTGGCACTGCTTTGTTCCTGGTAATAATGATGCATGTTTATGTGTAACTTGGCGGGATCTAAACCCCGATGCCCCGCTCAGAATACTAACCTCATAACCGTTAAACCCAGACGAGGGCAACGCTGATATGAAGCAGTAGACGGGGCTCCCTCATCGTGCCTCCTCTGAGTATGTCCTGCCGTCTGTCCTCAGGTTGACTGGGTATGGCATCCATCACTGTTTCGCCCGTAGTATGATGGACCCCGAGGCTCCCGTGTCGGCCATGTTTCATGCCGACTACTACACCATGGCGGGCATCGCTGTGGCGACGTGCCTGGCGCTGTGCCCGGCCGTGGCGTGCATGGGTCGCCGGGGGGGACTGCTCACCTTCATGATCGTCACCGCCCTGGCGTCCCTCCTGCAGCTCGGCCTGCTCAACTGTGAGTTGGAGAGACACGCTCGTTATCTCATATGCGAAACACACACGCGCACTTATAGAGCCCTCCCCCCCAAAAAAAAGATTTGGTTCAACTGTGGGTCTTTGAAAGCTTCCGTGTTGTAATACGCTTTAATGAGAGACCAATGTGGGCATCCCCCAATGCAGTCCTTCATCCAGAAATATCACTGAAAAGGAAATCACGAAGCTACAGCATTCTATTATATTCTTATCCTGTTATACAGAAACAATGTACTCAGATAATGGACTTACTATTGTGATTCAATGAAGTCCCTACAAAGAGAATCCTTCATCCACATCATTACCTGCATTCTGCAATCGTTAAATCAGATCTGTCTCTGTCAGATGAATAATGACCTCTTCTAATGTTTATACTCATTCTTGTTTTCTCGATTTTTGTTCCACCATCCGTGGTCTTACTTTGAAAACAGTGATCGGGAAATACAGCCTTCGCCATGACGCAGGTAAAGTTTGATTTTGAAATCACACTTGGAACGAATGTCAATATGACATTATTTTGATTAATTTTTATGAATGTCAATATGACTGTTATTTTGATTAACAGCATAGTTACTAACCTTAGTGATGTGCTGGTCAGTACTCGGACTGTTTTCTGTGATCAGTTTGTAAATATGACTACATGGGCCGTTGATTGACGTGTCTATATCAGTATGTCTCACCTACTCTCCCTGTCTCCTCCTCTTGCCTGGATAGTTCTGAGGGATACTCTAAACAGGAAGTTCTCTGTGGCATTCTCCATGATTGGAATGTTCTCTTCTCATGCTGTCAGCACCCTCAGCATCTTCTTCTGCGCTGAGATCACTCCAACTGTCATAAGGTACCACACAATATACATATAGTAGTCTGAACACTCCTACCCCAATGTGTATCAAAGCCTAACTACAAACAGGTATTGGAAAACAGAGTAGACCAACAATACACTGATGAGCCAACACATTATGACTACCTGCCTAAAACAGCGCCGACCCACCAAGGCATGGACTCTACAAGACCCCTGGTGTCCTGTGGATTCTGGCAGCAGATCCTTCAAGTCCTGTAAGTTACGAATTGGAGAACACGTGGATCGGAGTTGTTGGTCCAGCACATCCCACAGATGCTCAATTGGATTGAGATCTGGGGAATTTAGATTCCCGGGCAATGCCTAGAACTCTTCATCATGTTCCTCAAACCATTCCTGAACAGTGTGTGCAGTGTGGCAGGGCGCATTATCCTGCAGAAAGGCCATTGCCATCAGGGAATACCATTGCCATGAAGGGGTGTACCTGGTCAGCAACAATGTTTAGGTAGATGGCACGTGTCAAATTGATGTCCACATGAATGCCCAGACCCAGAGTTTCCCAGAAGAACATTGCCAGGAGCATTACACACCCTCCACTCCCTTGTCGTCTTCCCACAGTGCATCGTGGTGTCATCACTTCCCCAGGTAAACGGTGCACACGTACACAGCCATCCACATGATGTAAAAGAAAATGGGACTTATCAAACCAGGCAACCTTCTTCCGCTGCGCCAAGGTCCAGTTCCGATGCTCGTGTGCCCATTGTAGGCACTTTCGGCGACAGGTGTTATGGGCACTCTGACAGGTCTGCGGCTACACAACCCCATACACAGCAGGGTGTGATGCACTCTGTGTTGTGACACATTCCTACCATAACCATCATTAAAATATCCTGTGACTTGTGCCACAGTGGACCTTCTGTCATTTCGGACCAGACGGGATAGCCTTCATTCCCCTCGCACGTTGATGAGCCTTGAACGCCCAAAACCCTGTCGCTGGTTTATGGTTTGTCCCTCCTCGGACCATTGTCGGTGGGTACTCACCGGAAGAACCAAACAAGCCTTGCCATTTCAGAGATGCTCTGACCCAGTCGTCTGGCCATAACAATTTGGCCCTTGTCAAAGTCGCACAGGTCTTTACTCCTGCCCATTTCTCCTGCATGCAACACGTTGACTACCAGAACTGATTGTTCACTTACCATCTAATCTACCCAGACCTTGACATGTGCCCTTGTTAGATTATCAACATTATTTGCTTCACCTGTGAGTGGTCATGATATTTTGGCTCATCAGTGTAAGTTTCTGTTATAGAATGGCCTACTAGCGCCATCATGTGATGTAACCTAAATATGTCATGTACAGTACATGCAGTTGACTAATTGCTTCTTTCCTGTGCTGCGTCTGGTCTGTTGTTGCCTACGCTCCTTCTTTCCTGCCCTCCCTTTTCTTCTCAGGGGTGGTGGTCTGGGCCTGGTGCTGGCTAGCGCTGGTTTTGGCATGTTAACAGCCCCCATCATGGAGCTCCACAACCAGAAGGGCTACTTCCTACACCATATGATTTTTGCAGCTTGCACCCTGCTGTGTATAATCTGCCTGTTACTGCTGCCCGAGCCGCGCAACCAACCCCTGCCCGAGAGCCTTGCGGACGGGGAGAACTACACCCGCCAGCCCCTTCTCACCCATCGGCCTGGAGAACAGCACCTCCTCCTTACCAAGCCTGGGGAAAGGGACTCCTACTCCCGAGTCCACGACACGCCTCTGCATCTTACGGCCACCGGGGGCGCCACAGCCGCCGTGGCTACTGCTCTGGCAGCAGTGCCTACGTCGTACGCCTATACAACCGGAGGGGAGCAGATCAGTCATAGCACAGTGGTAAATGGGGTGGGAGTGTCGTCCTAGCAGCAGACAGACGGAGGACCTGGGGATGGCTGGAACCGTCCCGAAGTGACGCTCCCACTGCTGGTCACCGTCCTGACTGGGCTGGTCTGATGTGTTCGTTCAGTGAGGAGGACATGGAATAATCCTGCTTGTCAGATTTTTCCAGCAGGGACTATTTCATTTGAAAATTCTGATTTCCATTCTGATTGGATTATTGGATAAATGACTACCCTCTTTTTAGTCTTGAGATGCCGTCCTTACGAATTTTATTTGTGAGAAATAATGACATCACGGTTCCTGTCATGGGCGTTCAAGAGAACCAAAAAATAATAAGTAATTGCTGTTGATAGTAGACACCCCATTGATTTCTTTAATGGCTGGGTGATTGATTCACTAAGCCTGCACAGACTATTTATGTGTCCTATTGCGCCCCAACATCGGAGTATTTCAACAATCTGTTTATTACAATGACTTCGATATATTTCTGCCCGTATGGTATGGAACATTTGGGTCTTTGCGTGTCAAAATTAACCCAATAATTAACGTTGTTTGACGCATTAATATTAACATTATTTAACTATTTAAATAACACTATTTCATGCATCAAATAGGAAATAGGATTAAAGAAATATCCTGAAAACTATGACGAGCAGCTGCGGTCATTTTAAATTTTCTTAGTAATAATTTTGCCTCAGGTGGATATATTCACGTCCTATTAAAACAGTTGAACATTAAATCAACTTTATAAATAGATAAGAGACTATAACGAACTAAACAAGCTAGCCAACTGGCCCTTTTCCCCAAGCAAAAGCTAACGTGGTTATAGCAGCTTAATTGCCATATTTGTGCGTTGCTTGAATGGACAGTGTCGAAATATGACCTAAAATGAAAGCGGTCTTACAAATAAGGAGTATTGAAGTGATGAGACCTTGCCAGTTATTTAACTGAAACAGATGAATTCGCTTTGATATGTTTTTTTTCAGGGGAGAAAATAATTTGCATCCATCAGATTTTCTTCCTGGCCAGCAGTCCCATTTTAACAGATTATGTCGTATCAATATTTGTTTTAAGGGAGAACATTGTTTGCATCCATCAGCTAGTTATATTTGTTTCTTGCCAGCTTTCCTTCCTAGCTTGAGGAAGTGAATGGGAACATTATACCTTTTAGTGACAACTGAAGTATACGGTACAGTTGCCTATCCTGGTGCAGCGGTAGGTGTGTACCTATATCATATAGCAAACGTACCAATGAATCACTGTGACACGTTACATACACATTGGCCTATATACTACTTTCAGATTAAGGAATCATCTAACATTAAGTTGTAAAAAACTGCAATTGTCCTTTAACAATCCTTCAACAATTGTTGTTCAGTCAGTGTTACACTGACATATAGCAGGGATTCGCAAGCACCTTGTGTGCATTAGAATGCACCAATACAATCAGCCTGTCAATATTATTAGTAATGATTTATTCATCCATCTAACTAGTACTTCTTATTCTATTGAAATAAAGCTAGCCAACTATACCTAGCCCAGCTGACCCAAAGCATGACATGAAACTTGGCAAATTATCAAACTAAAACAGATGAGGTTGTTTTGATGTGTTTTTGGGGGAGAACAACATTTGCATGTATCAGCTAGTTTGCTTTTTTCAAATTGACACTTGATGAAGTGGGCCTGCTGTGTAGCAGAAGGTGAATAACAGTGACATTTCTGTTTAAATGATAGTGTAACCACTACACATAAAAAATGTTCATGTTACATAATTAAGTGACGTGAATTCAAGTGATGAGGTCGATAAGATAATCTGTATTAATACACAAAGACCCAAAAAGCATTCCATAATTTCGTTGAGTCATCCATCCATTAACAGGGCACCAGTGCACAAGCCTATGGTTCTATCAAGCTGATCCCAATGCTTAACATAAATTTCCTGAAGTTGCAGTTGCGATCTGGCGCTGATAATGAATGGTAATATTCCAAAAACATAGTGAAAACTTGAAACTTTGTCTCTCTGTCTCGTATAGCTTGAGATTTAAAAATGACTAGTTATATCAATAGCTACCGGTTACTGTGCTACTGTTTCTGCAATCACCATCAGCGTGCAAAGCCCTCTGAGTAATGTTTGGAATTACTAAAAATTAATGTCTGATGGCATGCAAAGACCCAAAAAACTGTCTGGCACTGGTTGGCAGTTAGCTGATTGCTCATCATGTTTCCAGCAGGCTTTCACGCTGAGCACAGATGTCATGCTGTCAGAGAAGCACAGCTGGCAATGTATGCTATATTTCATGTGAAATTTCATGGTATTCATGAATTATCTGTGCTCTATGAATTTTATTTGTATTTATTTCTTTTGCACTACTATTCAAAGTTAAATCAAATGCAATGAAATATTTGTTGGCCAACTCATTTCGGGGCCAAGTTTTAGGGGTGAAATGGGTGCACTTTAAATTAAATTAAATGTTAGGCCAGGCCTAGGTACTATAACCTACTTGATAGATTAATTTGTGACTGTGCCTCCCAAACCCCTGTCAGATATTCATGTTGGCACTTTATTCATAGTACTAGGGGAATCAATGTAAAGACTTAAGAAAAAGCGGAGTATTTTTGCTCCCAATAATGTTCGTGAATGATGGTTGTCTACACAATTATACAGCACCCACCAGTCAAAAGTTTGGACACACATTACTCATGGGTGTGTCCAAACCTTTGACTTGTACTGTATGTCTATGACAGCTGGAAACTTACAGAAACTGTGATGGCTTTGTCCATATTCTATGTCAAATCAAATGTACTGAGTGTTGAGTGGACAATACTGGTGACCAGTTAGTAAATAGTATGCTATACATGCATCCCAAATAGAACCCAATTCGGGAGGATTCATAGGAATTTTAGAACCCAATGTATTTTGGTACTAAGCCTGTCTTCACTATGAAACAACTCAGTTTCTGAATGACTTTATGACGGTTCTTCAGTTTAAAAAAAACCTGTTCAGATTTCAGCTGGACAAGAGACTTTGAAAATAATTTATCAGTAATTGAATATTTATTTTTGTCATGTTGCCAAGGGCATTCTTGTTGTTTAAAATTCCTGTTTAGCTAATTCTCACCTTTTACCTTTCCTGTTCTCAACACTGTGTGAAATAATGTTAGATGTATATTGCTGTTTTTAGGACTTCTTGGAACCAGTCCCTCTAGCACTGTAAAATAGCTGGCCACATAGCCGCAGGAAGTAGGGGTGCTGCAGGCCCCGTCGTTGCCTCTGCATCCCCTGACGAGCCATGAAGCACAACATATAAGGTTTTAAAGGATGTATGTCTAGAATAGAATATAAATTATGGTGCAATAGTGTGATCTAGTTAGAATAGCTGTGACTGATATACAAACAACTGAATACCAATGTTAGGTACATCTAATAATGTGCCATCAATGAATAATGTATGGACAATTGTATGTTTTATGTACTACGCATATCAAATAGTTTTCATAGAACACTTAGTCACAAGATGTGCAAAGCATAGATTTACTTAAAAGGCCAAATAAACTACACATTTCTACCATGAACATTTGAAGCAAATGCCACATATGACATGATGGACTTAAGTATTGCTTATTTGTTCATTTCTAAAACAATACCAGCTATTAAAAAGTTGTGGTAAAATAAATGAAATTCCATTAGGTATTGACTGTCAACCACAATGTATTTCTTTTTTTTTTTACATGACACACTTGTAAATAAAAAAACCATACAGGTTGTTTTGATAATAAACCACTTTAATTGATGTCAATAAATGAACACTATTGAAGTTATACATTTCTGTAGACTGAGTTTGTGGGCAGTGGTAACAGAAAACATTGTGCAAGTGTCTTCAGCCTCTACAGAGTGTCAGTTTCTGATTTAATCCCACTCATCAGTGTTTAGCCCAGAAAGGAAATGTGGTTTTCCTCATCTTTGTACTATTTCGGTTTTACAAAAATACAAAAAATAAAAACAGTTTGGAGGTTAAAACTTGTCAGGATGAACTTCCATCTCTTTCTTTATCCTATTCTCCACCATCAGAGACATGTTGGAGTCAGTCATGGGCAGGTTGTAGCTCACAAACACCTGTTTCTTAGTTCTCTTAGCTGGAATACAAAGACAGACAGACGAGAGGACAGCTGGGTAATTGCGGGGTTTTTTTCTCTGAATAAAGTAGTAACTGAACTACTGTAAAGTTGATACTTAGCAAGATTTGACCAAACAGAAAGTTGTGACAGACTAAAATTGTTATTGGATATCAAGTTTCCCATTGATATAAAGCCTCAAGTTGTTATAGCGGAGGCGCGAGGGACCATATTTCTTACTAGTTTCCCATGTTTTACTTTGAAAAAATAAATGACCAATCTAGTAAAAATACAGACTGTGTTCTGTGTAAAACAGAGCAATGTGAACGAATAGGTTGCGCGTGATGTACAGTACCAGATAAAAGTTCGTAATATCATCAGGCCGCAGCCAATCCTAATTGGTACAATACTGGCAGAAAGATTAACAAATGGGCGCTTGCTTACTCAATCTCTGCGCCAGTGAATTCGGGGTTGTGTCCGAAGGGTCCCCTAGAACTAACGTAGACAGCGGCATCGAACCCTGAAAAAACACAACTACCATTACAAACTGACAGGGCATCACTATCAGCATACTAAGCAGGTTAAAATTACAAGGCTAGCAGGCTAGCCACCCATCCATATCTGTTAACGAGTCTACTATGGTACAATGTATTTATTGTATAATAGGCTACTTACAAATGTACTGTGCATTGAAACAGCTAAATTGGACAACACTGGTTTCGAGCCGACCCAAAGGAAAAATCCCCCAACGAGTTTTATGACGTGAAAGTGAACCGTTTGCTCCAGAATCTTCTCTGAGAAATCGTGCACTGTAATGGCATCGCCTACTGCTCCAATTTCTGATATGTTCATGTTGAAAAATGTTTGTAGTAAGATAATTGTGACTAAACAAAACTATTCATTTCAAAACAGCTACACCAACAAATCATGTACGTCTAGAAACTACCGTAAAGCCTAAACAGACAGCAATAAGTCACTTCCTGGTTTCTTTCTTACATGCGCATGATTCTGTGATTTCGAACTTCACGAGAAGACGATTGGCTACTGGTGTATTATTGCCGCATTTGCTTGAATTTCATTGGGCCCTCAAATGATCAACATATTTTCGAACCCGGAAGTCGGAAAGCTTCGCAATTGCAACTTTGGCGAGATGCTAGGTTAGAAGTTGATGATTATCTGTAAATGTCGCTTACATTTAGCTAATACGTGTAATCTTAACCCAAAATGTCCAAACTACAGCTGTTGAATGTATTTATCACAGAGCGGTTAACAGCAGCAGCTGTTGAGATATTTGGAGAAAAGAAACCAGAGTACCATGAACAATTAAAATCAGCGGCAGTTGATATATTCAGGATAGTGGAAAAGACAATAGCGGAGTACCTGGAAGAGATCTCCAGTTCAAAGAAGGAGAACTGTCGTCTACGGAGGCTTCTTGCACATTTCGGAGCAGGTATGTCATCACTAAACATTATGCTAATTAACAAATCCCCCGAATCATGTTGCATTCGTCTCAGCCTGGTAGCCAGTAGCGTTGCCACTCCTTGTCAGGCCAACATTCCAAGGCGTGGATGGAGCACGAAGAGACAGGAACCAGGCTCGGAGCAGGTAGTCTAAAATCCAGAGCCAGTTTCATGTTGAAATTCCGCTCCTTGTACTCAGGAGAGGAATATTAACACACATACGGGATTTCCACTGGCTAAAAAACCCAGGACAACACAATTTGAATGTAGCTGTGTTAGTTCTTCATCATCTGTAGAGCCTTACTCATTTCCCATCCTTTTCTCCAGACCCCCAACAGCTAACTGAGGAGAGTCCCCCCAAGCAGCAGCAGCAGCAGCACCCACCATCCCGCAATCAGGAATCCACAGAGGTCACACTGACTACACTGCAACAGGAGGAACTTGAGACGAATCAGTATTCCACAGAGGTCACACAGTTCATATTCACTCAGCCTTGTGTAGAAAGTGACTGCACTCAGAACAGTGAGAGGGACACTCTACCCACTGACATCGCTGTCCTAATCAAAACAGAACCTGACGATAGAGGGGACTATGGAGGAACTCAGCACCTCTCTGCTCTAGGCCTACAGCCAGACTCGCCAGTCTGCACTGGGGCCAAAACAACCAGTGACCCAAAGGCACCGCTGAGGGCACACAAAGACAAGAGGTTACACATGTGTACTGTGTGTAGAAAAAGCTTTGTCAGGGCGGGCCAGCTGAAAATACATCAGAGAATTATTCACATCGGTGAGAAACCTTACAGCTGCCCCGAATGTGGCAAATCCTTCAACCACAAGGAAATCTTGGACCGGCATGTTAGCACTCACACGGGAGTAACCCCTTATAAATGCCCTGTGTGCAGTCAGTGCTTCATTAGCAGAAACCATTTAGGGAATCACCAGAAAATACATCAGAAAGTTGAAAAGCTGTATAAGTGCAAAGGATGCTCAAAGTCCTTTAAAGGGAAGGGTGCATTGGTCAGGCACATGAAGACTCACAATGGAGAAAAACCATATCAGTGCTTTGAGTGTGACAAAAGCTTCACGCATCAGGGACATCTTAAAGAGCATATGAGGTCCCACATAGGAGGGGAGAGCCTATTTAAATGTCCTATTTGTGAGAAATCCTGTATATCAGCTGTTGTTCTGAAACGACATCAGTTAATTCACACCTTGGAGAAACCGTACAACTGCAAGGACTGCGGGAAAACATACAGCCTGAAGGCAACGCTAAAGGAGCACATGAGGAGTCACACAGGGCACCGACTTCAGTGCCCTATGTGTGAAAAATGTTTTACCTTTAAAGCAGGTCTGAGACAGCACCTCAAAACTCACAACAGGGAGAGACCGCACAGCTGCAACGACTGCGGTCAAAGTTTCAGCCGGAAATCAGATTTGATAGGGCACATGCGAACTCATACGGGAGAGAGATTATTCAAGTGCCCACTGTGTGAGAAGTGCTTTATATCAGACTGCGATTTAAAGCGCCACCAGCGAATCCACACCGGAGAGAAGCCATACAGTTGCAAAGAGTGTGACAAACGCTTCACCCTTAAGGGAGGCCTGAAAACACACATGAAGATACACACAACGCGGAAACCCTACAGCTGCAGTGAATGTGGCAAATGCTTCCTCCACAACACCAGACTGACGGACCACATGAGGATCCACACGGGGGAGCAGCCATACAAGTGCGACGTCTGTGGAAAAGCCTTTGTCTACTCCAGCGACCTAAAAAAGCATGAGAGAATTCACACAGGAGAGGAACCATACAGGTGTGTTGAATGTAACAAATGCTTTAACTACGAGGGCAACCTGCTGAGCCATATGAGGTTACACACAGGGGAGACCGGGGAGGAAGGGGAGGAGCCTCCAGCATATCTATGTAGCCAGTGTGGCAAAAGCTTCCAGAAGATGCAAAACCTAAAGCAGCACATGAAGAGTCACAGGGAAAAGGTCCTGCTGCATTGCACGATGTGTGAAAAGGCTTTTCCAAAAGAAAGCCAACTGAAACTCCATGAGAGAATTCACACTGGAGAGAAACCCTACCTATGTAACACTTGTGGCAAAAGCTTTAGCAGGAAAGAACATCTGAATGGTCACATGAGGACTCACACAGGGGAGAAACCATACATGTGCCCTTCATGTGGTAAATGTTTTTTATCAACAAGTGATCTGAAACGGCATCAAAGAATTCACACTGGAGAGAAACCGTTTCGCTGCAATAGTTGTGACAAGTGCTTCAATCAGATGAGTTCCCTTAAATCGCACATGAATAATATTCACAAGAGGGAGAGTCTCTAGTCGTGCTCCTACTCAGGAGTGAAGTCCCCGTGCAAAGATGCATACTAATTGTAACTGACACTGCTGTGCCTGTATGCTGTACATATGAAGGAACAAAGTTCACTTGTTTTATGAAGACTCTTTGTTGAATGTTTACTAAACGTCTGATTAAAAATTATTGAATGCCTATCATTTTGGTGTTCTTGGTTTGTTTTACAGGACATAATTAGTACAAAATGAAACACTCATGATGCAATATTTAATGAAAACAAAAGCTACCACATTTCACAAATATAACATTGACAATAGTTGTGGATGTGTTTTTGGCTCATGCACTAGTCATTTTCTAATGCCTTAATTAATGCACTAGATTTGGTGATAGATAAAGAGGTCCTTCAATCCACTCTAGATGGCTTGTCCACGGAGCCGACACCCAGGCACGACAGCTTGTTGTCTCCCATGGGTATTGTATTGGTGTGGCCCTTTAACCAAAGGGCTAGCATAATGCAACCATGTTAGCAGTATGGTGCCAAGTGGAACACAATACATCCATTACTGGCTCAGGAAGTCTTCCACCAGCTTGTTAAACTCTGGAGCAAATCTCAGGTGCAGATTGTGTTTTCCTTCAGGCATCAGGTGCAACCTGGAATCACAAGTTGTAGAAGAGGTTGTCCTATTAGTGAAAATTCAAAAATATTTTTCTGCTTTAGTATAAGAGACACTATCAGAAGAGGTCAATGTCAGGCTGGTTTTAAGGGTACAATGCACTTTTTCGGGTCTATTGACCTATTAAAGCGAGCTGTACTATTTTTAAACTCTTGTATAGGGCTCGGTAATTTACCTTATATCAGTTCACTCGCACTCAGATGAAAGGGGTGGAAATACTTGGTGTGTCCTTAAAAACAATCCCTAGTAGAGATATTCCCAACCAGCTAAAATCTTGTTAAGTGGAAACCCTGCTGGTTATGGTACATCTGCAGCGCAACTTACAGCACCAGTCAAAAGTTTGGACACACCTCATTCAAGGGTATTCCTTATTTTTACTACAGCTCTGGAAAAAATTAAGAGACCACTGCAAAATTATCCGTTTCTCTGATTTTACTATTCATAGGTATGTGTTTGAGTAAAATGAACATTTATGTTTTATTCTATAAACTACTGACAACATTACTCCCAAATTTCAAATAAAAATATTGTCATTTAGGGTATTTGTAGAAAACAACAACTGGTCAAAATAACCAGAAAAAGATGCATTGTTTTCAGACCTCAAATAATGCAAAGAAAACAATTTCATATTCATTTTTAAACAACACAATACTAGTGTTTTAACATAAGAAGAGTTCAGTATTTGGTCAATATTTGGTGGAATAACCCTGATTTTTAATCACAGCTTTCATGCGTCTTGGCATGCTCTCCACCAGTCTGTCACATTGCTGTTGGGTGTCTTTATGCCATTCCTGGCACAAAAATTCAAGTAGCTCAGCTTTGTTTGATGGCTTGTGACCATCCATCTTCCTCTTGATCAAATTCCAGAGGTTTTCAATGGGGTTCAGGTCTGGAAATTGGGCTGGCCATGACAGGGTCTTGATCTGGTGGTCCTCCATCCACACATTGATTTACCTGGCTGTGTGGCATGGAGCATTGTCCTGCTGGAAAAAACAATTCTCAGAGTTGGGGAACATTGTCAGAGCAGAAGGAAGCAGGTGTTCTTCCAGGATAACCTTGTACTTGGCTTGATTCATGCGTACTTCACAAAGACAAATCTGCCCAATTCCAGCCTTGCTGAAGCATCCCCAGATTATCACTGATCCTCCATCAAATTTCACAGTGGGTGTGAGACACTGTGGCTTGTAGGCCTCTCCAGGTCTCCGTCCAACCATTAGATGACCAGGTGTTGGGCAAAGCTGAAAATTTGACTCGTCAGAGAAGATGACCTTACTCCATTCCTCTACAGTCCAATCCTTATGGTCTTTTGCAAACCTCAGCCTGGCTCTCCTTTGCTTCTCAATAATGAAGGGCTTTTTTCTAGCTTTGCACAACTTCAGCCCTGCTCCTAGGAGCCTGTTTCGAACCGTCCTCACCGTGCACTTCACCCCAGCTGCTGTTTGCCATTTTTTTTGTAGGTCACTTGATGTCATCCTAAGGTTGTTGAGTGACATTCAAATTAGTTGACGGTCATCTCGGTCAGTGGACAGTCATTTTCGCCCTCTGCCAGTCTGTAGCTTTGTTGTCCCCAATGTCTGTTCCTTGACCTTGTTCTTATGAACCACCGTCTTAGATATTTTCAGGATGGAAGGAACCTGACGCTCACTGTATCTCTCTGCCAGTAAATCCATAACTGAACCCTTCTTTTCCTCACTCAAAGCTTTTCTTTTCAACTCTTTTGTCATGCTGAATAGTTATTTTTGTATTCAAATTACCTTAGAGGTACTACTTGCACTGTTTTTGCCATCCAGCTGGTCCTATTGCAAGAGGATAGTGATGATCACAGCAGTGGTTTTTATATTTTTCCTTGTTAACTTTGATTAACAATTTGGTTCAGGTAATTGCCTAATCAGTACCTCATTAAGTAAAATAAGGGGTGCCTGTGTTGGAATTTAACAGAAACTGTAATGGAATGTCTGCCATACATGTAGAGATGCTGATTTAAGAAAAATTAGGAGTGGTCTGTTAATTTTTTCCAGAGCTGTATTTTCCACATGGTAGTGTGGAAAATACACGTGGAAAATAAAAAAAAATAAAGAAGTACCCTTGAATGAGTAGGTGTATCCAAACTTTTGACAGGTACTGTAAATGTAGCGTTCATGCACACGACCCACGGCGCCTTAGAAACATACAACAAAACAAATACATATCTCATTAAAAGCCAAGAACATCCTCCTATCCTCTCAATAAAAAAGTAGTTTTGTTTGTCCATCCCAATGCAGTCGCCAGGTAGCTTAGTCCAGACTGTCAATAAAGTGTTTGGCTTGTGAAACTGCTTGAAAATAAAAAGTAATCCCAAAGCTTTATTCAAATGACCAACAGTGAGCATACAAGTCCTTTTTATTTAGCGTATAATGTCAGCAGATAATTTGCAAAGCCTTGTCCTTGACGGGTGCGGGTGGAGCCATTACAGTCTTCTATTCAAGCCTTTCATGAATAGGCTAGAAGTGTCCACCTGTTAACCTTTGGTCTTTAGAAAGCAATAGCCTACACGAAAAACTGAAGCCTCCACATTATTTAGTTATGGGGCGTTGTCCAGCTAGTGGCCTAAGGATTCCCTTTGCATTGGGTTTGTTAACACAGAGCCCTCAGAGTGTAATGGGGGTGTCAGGTCACCTTGAAGCCTTGATATGTTTGAGAAGATATTGTGGGTGGAAGCTGGGCACCATGGGGTCCTTCTGTCCATGAATGATGAGGGTTGGACAGCTGATCTGAGGCAGCAGCTCCATACAGATACTGCCAGAACAACACAGGACAGAACTGGAAAATTGAAATCTTCACTGCAAAGATGTTGTTGCTCTTACCTTCTGGTCTTTGGGCGAACTGTCCAATGCGGTCCACCCACCCTTCCCAGGTCTTAACAAAGAGCTCTGCTCCATACACCTCCTCCATGGGTCTCCTCATCCTCTCACTCCATTGAGACATGTCACGGATCGCTGAGGACACACACAGGCTGTAGTAAAGGAACACAGACATGCAGAGACGCCTCATCCAATCACTTCACAGCAGACACACATACACAAATAACAGCACTTCACCATTGTAGATCTGTAGGTCTTCCGGTGAGACGTACGCATTGGCGCCCCAGACCACCATCTCTTTCTTGGCAGCTGCGATCAGAGCGGTGCCTCCATCACTCCAGCCTAACAAAGAGAACCTGGGAAAGCTCAGTGACTAAATGCAAAGAGATGAGAGAGAACAGAGAGGGGGAGCTGAGTAGGTCATGATTCAACCTTTTTATTTCTGTGTAACTGGGAAATCCCCCTGCATAGTAAAGCACAAAAACCCCAGGAACCAATGTGACCCTGAGACATCAAACCTGCATCAGATCTATAGCGTCCTGGGCATCCCTCTGAAAGAAGTCCAGGGGGAAGTGTCTGTCTGGGGGGCGTGACCACCCATATCCTCGGGGGTCCCAGCCAATCACAGTGAAGCGTTCCTTATTCAAAGACTTCAGCTGTGGCCCAAAGTCAGTCTGAGCACTCCCTGTAAATGGAGAACACCAAAAACAGTTAACCTACCAACATCTCAACGTATTTTAATAGGTATGGCAGTGTGTGATATTGGCTAGTACACCCTGGAAACAGATAATGTGTTGTTATAGGTGATGCCTTTGAGTAATGACAGAGAAGCAGGTTTAGGTCATGACCCCTGTCTGGAGCGGTCTGGAGTAGTTACCCAGAGCTCCTGGCAGCAGCAGAACAGCATGCTCCCCTGTTCCAGTCAGTTGGTAGAACAAATCCACGGAATTCACATGCTTTCTGTCTGAAACCACTGTGGTACTATCGGAAACAAAGAAAAACCGCAGACAAAACGTAAAGTTGATGGACGCAGACAATTAATTCGCATTTCAACTGATCATTCCACCCACAGCATAAGCATTACAAAGCAATGTTTATGGCATTTCATACCGTCACACTGCGAAATGAGCATGGGACGGTTGAACAGCGCCATCTCCTGCCACACGTGACTGTACTAATAGCCAGTTTGCTGGGAATTTATTACTCACGAACAAGGGCCAGTAATATCTGAAAATAGTTACCTAGCTGCAGTTCTGTAGAATGCACCACATTTGCTGACACATTAACCTAATGACTAATGAATTATTACCAGTAGAGCTGCACATCTTTCATACTCATAGCCATTTTGCTATAGCGAATTCCTCTTCCAAAGAACAACAAGTCCATTTCGTTGACAGATATTTGCGCTCTGTTTGTCACAGTTACAAAGTATTGACCGGTAATGGGTGAAGCAAAGTTTGTTTTGGTAAATATCTTGGACGTCGAATCGACTATTTCGACATGTAAAATGGGTGTTTTAGCGAAAGTACCGCGGCCAAACTTTCACTGCTGTACCTGAGCGCTACCTATCAAATCGCATACTACGTACTACAAGTACGTACTTCGCGGGAGATGATGAAGTACGTAGTGAATAGTATTTAGTAAGCTAGTATGCCAGTATTGGGATTGATTCGGATATACTCGTCATAAAATTGTGTCTCAACATTAGATAATTTTGTCGCGCCTCAACACCACGATTTAGCTAGACACGATTAAGCATTATGTTAACTGACTAACGTTTATGAAGTTTACTTCCACCACAAATAGCATCTGTGAACTGTATGGCTTTTGCCACTAGCCGTTTTTATAGCTTAGAAGCCAGTAATACTAGTATCTTACTACTTGGAATAGTCTTAAGAATTGAGTCCATGCTTACGAGACTGAAGACGAAGTTTACACTGCCAAAGACCCAAGTTTACACTGCCAAAGTTATTTAATTTCATGGCACAACAACGTGCGTTTTTCTTTTATACGTGAATGACATAGATTAAATAACTGTCAATATAGCTGACAATTTTCGTCAACTGAAAAGACGAGAGAATCGTGGAAACCACTCTTGTCCTGCGCAAGGGGTCTACAGTATAATTCCCCAAAATGCATGCACGGAAGCATCCTCAGAAAATCCATCAGAAAAAGCAGACTATCCGGGAACTTTTGGCATACTATTTTTTAGCGGACTATTGTTTGGTATATACTAATCTCGCATACTAATCTGGCAACCTATATAGTATCCAAGTATGCGATTTGAGATTAACACGTAGACTAGTATATCCAGTTAGAGCACTTTTTAACCATCTCTGGTTCACTTTATTGTACATTATACAACGTTCTGATGTTTTTTTTATAGCAGAAAGACTACAATATCAACAAGGCTATTGACAAACAAGCAAACATTCGTTATTTTTTAAAGAGATTTGTGGTCGGCTTGTGAATAGCAAACAAGCCCCTCTGCCATACTCACTCGCTCGAAGTGCCCTCGATGGTCACGTGTGGCTGACAGAACTCTTGTGTGACTTCTAGAGTGGTAAGGGGGAACAATATTAGTGTTGCCCCATTTTGCCCCTCACTCCACTCCACCCGTGTCATGAAATTAAAATGTACAAATTCTTCCTATTGTTTTAGAAGAACTAATTAACAATCCAATATTTCATTTATGCATTTGGTTTTGTATGTTTGAAGTCTTGATACCTGACAAACAATGCAAGGGTCACATAATGAGATGCCTTATGTGATTCCACTTGATTGTTGGGCAATTTTGCACACTCAACAGAAGGGCCCAAAGCAGGGTCTACTAAAGACTCTACAACCCTTGATCAGGGTGGGCAATAATTTTCACCTATAAAAATTAATTTTTATTGGTAGATTTTTTTTTTTTTTAATTTGACATGATCAACTTTTTTGTTAATCAGTAGCAAAAAATGCTAATTAAATACATTTTGATTGCATGTTGTAACAATAAAATGTGTCTAGGTACAATGGGATGAATACTTCTAGAGCCACTGTATGTACAGCCTTTTTTATAATTAAATTTTATAAATGTAGTAGTGTAGGATACTGTTAACAGGTGTTAGGGCAGGCCTTATATACAATCCAATGGGGCTATTCACTCAGTGTCAACAGGAGTCATTAATTGGAGGTGATGTTAAGTGAGAGTCAAGTTGAAGGTCTTCGGGAGAGTGTTGTCCATGTTGAATGTGAATGAAAACAAAATCAAAATGGCTACTTTTAAAAATTCTAATTGTTGATAAAAACAAATTGATCAAAAAATTAATTATTGATATAAAAAAATCTACATTTGTTCCTATGAGGAATTATTGATATAAAAAATGTAATTATTGATATCAACAGTTCAAATTGTTGATATTCATAATTCCTGTTTTGATTCAAATTGTTTCATATCTTTGCTATGAAAGCTTTAATGTGTTGATATCAAAATTAATATACAGCTCTGGAAAAAATGAAGAGACCACTGCACATTTTTTTTCCTTTCCAAAAAAGTTGAAAAGGAAAGTTTTGAGTGAGGAACAGAAGCGTTCAATTTGCAGTGGTCTCTTAATTTTAACCCTTCTGTTCCTCACTCAAAACCTTCCTTTTCGACTTTTTTGGAAAGGAAAGAAAAAGGTGCAGGGGTCACGTAATTTTTTTACAGAGCTGTATAACCCTGTTTCCAAAAAAGCTGTGACGCTGTGTAAAATGCTAATAAACAGTGTAGCACCCGGACTCTTTTACTATGGGCCATGATGTTGTAATACGTTCAGAATGTGGTTTGGCATTGCTGAAATAAGCAAGACCTTCCTGGAAAAATACCTCACCTCGATGGCAGCATATGGTGCTCCAAAACCTGTATATATTGTTCAGCATTAATGGTGCCTTCAGAGATGTGCAAGTCGCCCATGCCATGTGCACTAATGCACCCTGATACCATCACGGATGCTGGCTATTGAACTATTCACTGATAAGTAGTCGGATGGTCCCTCTTTAGCCCAAAGGATGCGGGGTCCATGATTCACACAAATAATTTAACATTTTGATTTGTCAGACAACAGGACACTTTTCCAATTCGCTTCAGTCCATCAGAAATGAGCTCGGGCCCAGGGAAGGCGGCGGCGGTTCTGAATCTTTATATATAGTTTCTTTGCATGGTAGAGATTTAACTAGCATTTGTGGATGCAGCGACGTACTGTGTTCACAGACAATGGTTTTCTAAAGTGTTTATGAGCCCATGCAGTGATGTCCACTACAGTCTGTTTTTAATGCAGTGCCGTCTGATGGCCCAAAGATCATGGCCATCCAATATTGGTTTTTGGCCTTGTGCCTTGTGTACAGAGAATTCTCTGAATCTTTTAATGATTTTATGTACCGTAGATGATGAGATCCCCAAACACTTCGCAATTTTACGTTGAGAAATGTTATTCTTAAATTGTTGCACAATTTTCCTGTGCAGTCTTTCACAGAGTGGTGAACCCCTCCCCATTTTTACATCTGAAAGACTCATCCTCTCTGGGATGCTCTTTTTATGCCAAATCATGTTACTGACCTGTTGCCAATTAACCTAATTAGTTTTGAGATGTTCCACCAGTTTTTTTTGAATTACACAACTTTTCCAGTCTTTTGTTGCCCCAGTCCCAACTTTTTAAAAACGTGTTGCTGGCATCAAATTCAATGTGGGCATATATTTTTCAAGAAAAAATAAAATGTCTCAGTTTCAACATTTGATATGTTGTCTTTGTACTATTTCCTATTTAATATAGTGTTTAAATAATTTGCACATCATTGCATTCAGTTTTTGTTTTTTACATTTTACACAGCGTTCCAACATTTTTGAAAATGGGGTTGTGCAACAATTTAATTTCTTGATACCAAAATATACAATACTTGATATAAAAAAAAAAAATTATACGATTTTGTATGAGACTGGAGAACACATTGGAAGGGATCTTATACCATTCCACTAGAATCTTTCCAGGTACTTGAGATCTATCAGTTTTCTCTTGTGAACTGCCCACATTAATATAAACCACAGGTTTTTAATGGGAGTCAAGTGTTAAGACTGAGATTGCCATCGCAAACTTCTCTTCTCTGTGGTTTCTGAATGAACATTCAGGAAAATGTTGTAAGAAATTAAATTACAATGAGGGTGGATCCCAAAATAAACGGGTAAAGGGATTATTTACAATTGAAGTTTGTTGTGCAAAATATTTTATTAATAAACCTTTGGCAGGGATTTGCTTGACTCTTTGCATACTGTGAAATCCTTCACCTGGGTCTGGAGCCTGCAAGCTAACTGAGGTTGTTGGTTGAATAAGCGTGATTTCACAAACAATTTATCGTCACAGCTACTGGTAGGACGTGCAGTGTGGAAAAAATTAGAATAGGTTGGAGGAAGCATTGTGTTATGTTCAACTCACCAAGCTCGTTGTAACTACAGCTTAATTAAATAACATTTTCTCCTTTGCTGCCTCAAAAGCTTTGATGTGCTACTTGAACGGGCACCGTGCTGAGTCCTGCCTCTGTTATTCACTAGACTGAATTCAAACAATAACACGACTTGCCCATTCCTCATCTTCCTTTACCTTGTGCAGAATAGTCCTGCGAACTCTTAAAGCCAGAAAGAGGGGAGTACATGTAGACGCACACTGACAGACGGACGGGCGAGGAAGTTTAAAAGGGGAATACCTCAGGCAACTGAACAACTTGGGGAAAAAAAGTGAAACATCAATTTAAAACATTAACTGCAGATGTCTACTGGTCATTTATGCTCATATTTATGCAAATAGTACAGTAAACAATCTTAAATATGGTCCCTTTAAATACCTGGTGAGCATTTACCCCAGCTTCAATCTCTTGTATGGCACATCTTCCCCAGGCCCAGTCTGATGACCTGTGGACCACTCAGAGAAGAACATGTCACATCATCCTTGGAGGATTTATCCTCTACGGTCCCTGTCCCTACTCGGCCTGCATTACGAAGATCACTACTCTGTTCTGACTTTGTTGTCATCCTTCTCAGATGTTCATTCAGAGACTGGCTACCTTCAGTTAATGAATGAGTCACTTCAGGATAGTAACTGCACACCATTTTTGTAACACATAAGTGTAATAAAAGTTGAACTTCAACCGTCTCAAGTGTATAAATGTGTCTTCTCATGAAACGACTTTCTTATTGTAAACGCCTCCTCTCGTGGCTTAACCCCATAGCAGCACACGTAAAGCACCCACAGGAACACATTGAGGCTAGACACACAGCCCTGCTAAAAATACATCACAGCACTGGGGAGGTGTTAACATATTATGGGCACAGGTTACTGTAAATGACATGACTAAAATCATTCCATTGATTAACGTACGACAATAACAACAACAGAAAACACTAGAATAGATTAGAAACTGAGAAATTAAAAGAAAGGAATAGCACCCAATACCCAGGATATTTATTTTTGGCTGTAGAATCATTTTAGAATGAATAGACATTTCACGTTTTAGGTGCTGCTTATCTCTATCTGGGAAACATCAGGGGTAAAATAATTCATTCACTGTGTGTGTGTGTGTGTGTGTGCGTGCGTGTGTGTGTGTGTGTGTGTGTGTGTAGGTAGGTACTAGCATGGTGTAGGTGTGTGTGTGTTTGTTTGTGGGGTCGTTATATGTGTGTGTGTGGGGCGTATGTATGTGTGGCTGGGGGTTGTCCCTTTAAGGGGGTGTCCCCTAGACATACTGTGTTCAGTTCCACAGAACAGCTCTAAGGGTGTCTAATAGTAAGGATATGTGAATACTTTGGTTGATAATTGCTATCATATAATTGATTATATTAGCCAACTTTAATGTACTGACTCCTACACCGCATGGTTGGTTTTGGGATGTCATTTCATTTCACCAGGTTTGGGCCTAATTTTCTGAGATTGAATTAAGTGATATGTAGACTTCATCACCAATTTGACCTCCCCAGCGTGAGAAAACATTCCCCTGGCACATCTGCCCTAGGTGTAGAACTTTTAGCTTCCTTTTAAAGACTGAATTTGATTAGAACATTTACTGTTTCTTGCTTTTGGGCCAAGGTGTTGGACTGTTTTAGAAACACTGGTTTTCCGGTTTTTCTTTCAGTTCAAATTAAGAAAGGCCTGTTTATGAGATCTTGTTTGCTTGGAGATCCTTGGGGAGTTGGTTGTTGTTGTTGGGCAGAAAGCTCTTTATATAGGACAGGCTACCTGTGGTCTTTGTGATTGGAGGACTGGGCCTATGTGAATATTGGCAGTTGTTACGTGCATGTCGCTAGCATATCCAAGGTTCTGGGTTGGATTCCTGCAGGAATGTTCTTGATAAAGTTCGACCTCACTGCACTGTAAATGGTACATCATATCCAAAATGGCATATTATATTATTATGTTTTCCACTTTCAGATGCGCAGGACAGGGAGGGAGTTGTTGGGCAAACAGTTTCCCTCACATCCTGTCCTTTCATGACACTGCCAAGCCTATTCTAGAGGAGAGACCAGACCCTGCCAGCCTCTTTGGGTTGTCCCCCAACACACGCCACCACCACCTATGACACTGAACTTAGAACACCCCGACCTGTGGAGGTGGTATTGATCTTAATGGACAAACATGTACTTGACCCCAGTCGAAGGCCAATAACGACACTGGGCAAAATTCATGAAATCACTACATTACTCAAATTGGAAAAGGTTCTGTTTTTTTTACATTAGACTGTTTTTGTAAAGCGTATATTCTCGTCAAAGCCTTTATGCTTGGATATAATAATGATTCTCAGACTGGTAAAATATGCAAATACCTGTAATTGTTGTTGTGTACAGTTAGTCCGATGATCAAAGGATTTATTATGTCACAATACATGCTTCTCTCTTACAACACCTGAAATAGAAAACTGAAATTATGAAAGTCAAACTTTCTTCATTTTCAATTGTTATTTGGAAAGTACTACAGACTTCTGGTATCACTCACAAGACAATAGGTTTCTACTTCAAGTAGTGCATCTCAAGGTGGAGCTACAGAAATGTTACCGTTCCACACTTGTTTGATAAAAATAGAGTGGAAGGTTAATTATATTATTGAAGCTTAACAATCATAACTGACTTGAAACTGTACCTATTTAAAGTTTTTTCTGGTCTGATAGGTCTATTTGAACATCTGATTGAACCCTTATGTGAGAAAGCGGGAAAGGTGTGTTTTTGTGAGAGAAGAAGAGCTAGAAAGAGGACAAATCTCAAACTGAGAATGCCAAAATGAGCAGTGTGGTTAGCACAAGTTTTCATTCAGTTCTCTTGATTGCAGCTGTTTCAATAGTAATGCATACACGCATTCTTTTCTGGTGTTCCACAAAAAAATACATATGACTATTGTGCAATTAAGTTTTAATCTTATCATGTTGACCCAGTCAGAAAGCCGTATCCCAATCATGGTACCTTTTGTAAGTCGATGACAGTGCCTCAGACAGCTAGTTGTTATGTTGAGCAATGTTTTCCCTAGTATTATAATGATGAAAGAGCATCACTACCTAGTCTATTCAGTTAATATTCATACTGAACACAGAGACTGAAAACAATGTTGCAGTCCCCCTCTCACTGATATAATCTGAGGCTAATACAGGGCTATGAGAGACTCATGACATGGCTACAACAGAGATTAACACCTAATCCCAGTGATTACTGTATCCCACACAGACACAAGCACAAAATCACAAGCCACAAAAGCACAAGCCATCAATTGCAAATGGTTGGGGAGTCATCACACTGCTAGAGAATACTTTATTGTTCTTTATCTGTCTCTCAACTGAGAAGGTTCTATGACTCAGCTTTTTGACGTCCTGCAAACTAACACTAATGGCCAGCCAGATGGAGGTTTTATTTGCATACCCAACAGTCAAGTGGTATGGTAATTGATTTCTGTGAAGATGGGTCTGCGGTTTTGGAGAGGGGGGTTAGTTAACCCAGGAAAGTTGACATAAGTTTGAAAGAATACACTGCAATTAATACCTAGAAGATTAATGCCGATGAGAAGCATTATAATTGCATTGCATTTATCCATGCAGAGAGTTTATTTTTAGGTTTGTAAGGGTAAATTGTGATCCTGACACATTGCTAGTTCTTGACAGTGTTGTCAGGGACTATGGTGATTATGATGACTCATCATCTTGATTACCAGTTGAGACAAGTTTCATTAGACAATATCAAGCCATAAGGAAGTGTGCTACAGCTTGATTGATTTTAAAATATCATCATACGTCTTTTCATGATGGACATATAGGAGATCATTTACAGTAATGCGAAAAAGAAAATACGCCACCTGAAAAGTCAACTTTTTTACGTATTTGGACACACGGATATTTGAGCTAAATTGCAACCACATTCATTGATAAAGATAATCCAATTTAACAAATCACACTGTTTATGCAATTAGAATAAACAGATATGCAAATTCCTTATCTGGAAAAAGTAAATACATCCCTACCTTTGCCATCACATAAAATGGCTAAAATTACAATCAGGTGCACCAAAACAGGTGCAAATGATTATAAAAGAATTATGAAGTAACTTGGGAGTGTCCAGACTTCCATAAAGATTAGAAACATGGTCTGGTTTGGTCTTAACCATATAGATGGGTGGATGCCAAGTTTTAAAGACCTGAAGAGCTCATAGAAGTCTTTAAGAACCCCAAAGTAATATCAAGGTATCTACAGGCACCTTTGCAACAATCATTGTAGAAGTGCGTGAGTCAACTGTCAGAAAGAGACTGCACAAACTTGCCCTACATGGGAGGTCAGGAAGGAAGAAGGCTCTGCTCTCGAAAAAGAACATCAAGACACAACTGACATTTGCCAGACAACACCTGGGTAAAAAACAAAAATACTAGAAAAATGAGTTCTGGACAGATGAGTCAAATGTGGAGTTGTCGACAAGGCCAGATGCTTTGCTTGACGAAAAGAAAACACTGCCTTTGAACGGAAGAACCTTAAACCAACCATAAATCATTGATGCTGTAGCATTATGATGTGGGGCTGCTTTACTGCCTCAGGGCCTGGCCAACTTGGTATCATTGAGTCAACCATGAATTCCATATTGTACCAGAGAATTATTGAGGCAAATGTGAGGTCATCTGTCAAAAAGCTGAACTGAACATGGATCTTGGAACAGAACAATAATTTAGCAACACAATTGCAAAAAAAACAGAGGGCAATTTATGGTTGAGTCAGAGCCCAAATCTCAATCCTACTGAAACGTTATGAAGAGACAAAAAAGGGGTCATCAATGAAAGTAAGCCCTCAAACACAAACACAGCTGAAGGATTACTGGAAAAAGACTGATAAACAGCTTTTTTTCCACACTATGGAAATGCACTTCTGTAGATTTTTAATGGATGCAGGATTACAGAGCACAATCTTTCAGTGTAATTGGTTAGGTTACCATTATCTGTCAATAGTGTTGAAGTGAAGATTACATGTCCATATGTCCAAATAAGCAAAAAAGACATTTCCAGGGGGTGTAATTACTTTTCACATGACTGTAAATAAAATGATCATACTTATATCTGCTCACATACAAATGTTCTTAAAGAATGGCCATGTTAATAATCATACTGTGTATTATGCATTAAAACCCCCAGAAACAGATGCAGTTGTCCTTCTGAACTGAGCTGCAGGACAGAAGGGAAACTGCTCAGCGATGTTGCCATGAGGCCAGTGGTGAAAGCAACAATTAAGTTAAATTGTTTTAATGGGAGAAAATTGAGGATGGATCAGCCTCATCGTAGAAACTCTAAAATAAGATTTAACCAACAGAGTTAAAAAATAATATAAATTTAAAGAATACAAATATTCGAAAAATGCATCCGAGTTACAAAAGAAACACATTGAAGGAATACACTTTTTGTCCCTTTTGAGAAAAATGCAAAAGAACACATCACTGAATAAAAACATGGGTGGTGCCTGAATAATGGTGTGGGAATGCTTGACATCGACAAACACAGTTTTTTTCATGGGCTAGAGTACAGGCAAAATCCCAGAGAACAACCAGGTTCAATTTGCTTTACCAGACACAGGGAGAGCAATTCAGCTTTTAGAAGTACAATAACCTGCAACACAAGGCCACATCTACACTGTTTAACAAGAAGACATTGATGTGTCTGACGTGCAGTTTTGTCTTGAAACAGTTTTAAAGTCTATACTAAGACATCAAAATTCCTGTTTAGTCATGATCCCCTACACCTTGAAAGAACCTGAAGAATTCTGTAAAAAAGCTTTTAGAGACTTACCCAAGAAGATTCACAGATGTAATTGTTAAGATGCCGAAAATGATTTTAATGGGTATTGACACAGAGGAGCATATCTTTAGTTTTTATTTAAAACATGTTTTGACCACTTTAACATTATAAAATATTTTGTTAAAATTGTTATCACAACTATATCCAAATCAATTACACTTTTTAATGCAACAATATGTAAAAATATAAGTGTGAATACCTACAATGCACTGTATATAAACTTAAATATTAGCATTCTTACTAAATTGAAAAACAATGATACACAACGAAAACTCTGACTATATATTGACATGTAATCTAACCACAGGGAATTTAGTTTGAAACCCAGAATACTTATTTTCTGAACGCCTAAAAAAGTTCAGTTTTATCACAATTCCAGAATATTTCCAGGTTCTCTTGTTGCATCATTTAGAACAACGTTGCTCCTAAATAATCATATAAAAATACACCAAAATAAAAGGTTCAGTTCATCCTCAATCACCCTCAATCTCATAGTTGCTCTTCTTCATTCATGGCGCTGAACTGACTTCAGTTGCCAAAGTATCCCAGTTCAAGTGTATACGTGGGGTTTTTGTATTTGCGTATATGGCTGTTTGTGTATGTGCGGCTTTTTGTTTTAGCTGTCCCATTGGAGGATTCCCATTGCTCTGTGTCCCAGAGGGCTGAGGGGTTTTTGCGGAGGTGCAGTCATAATCGGACAGTTAACCATCAGCTGTCAGGTGCGCGCACACACACACACACACAGACACACACACACACACACACACACGCACACACGCACACGGACACACACACACAGACACACACACACACACACGCACACACACGCACACGGACACATGGACTCACACACGCGGACACACACGCGCGGACACACACACATACACGGTAAATATGCTTTGTCATGATGTGCTACTATTGATGCATAGGGGTTTGTCCCATTAGTTCCTGAAAGAGGAAGAGACCTGCCGAGCCCAGGGTGACAATCAAACTGAGTTTCATCACAAGATATGCTAGAAATGCATAATGCAAATCATAAAAGTGGCTCTGTAAGTGTTTTATATGTTGTTGACTTGATGTTCAGCTCTACCCCTAATGGTTTTCACAGGATATTACCTACCTTTCCATTCTTGCTGCCGATTCCTTTAAACGAAACCTGTAAGTGTATGTGTTTGTGTGTTACAATAACATTACATGATAATATAAATAACTAATAAATTATTTATATATATTATGTACCTTTATATCCCTTAATGTTTATCAACTCCAACTACAGTCGTAGTGCATGTTTTACATGAGTATCTGTCTTTAGGAACCAGTTCTTTAAAGACAACTATATATTCATCCATGCGTATCTGTCTTTAGGACCCAGTTCTTTAAAGACAGTATCGTATTCATCCATGTGTATCTGTCTTTAGGACCCAGTTCTTGAAAGACAACATCATATTCATCCATGTGTATCTGTATTTAGGACCCAGATCTTTAAAGACAGCATCATATTCATCCATGTGTATCTGTCTTTAGGACCCAGTTCTTTAAAGACAGTATCGTATTCATCCATGTGTATCTGTCTTTAGGACCCAGTTCTTTAAAGACAGCATCATATTCATCCATGTGTATCTGTCTTTTGGACCCAATTCTTAAGAGGAGCATCATATTCATCCATGTGTATCTGTCTTTTGGACCCAGTTCCTTAATGACAGTATCATATTCATCCATGTGTATTTGTCTTTAGGACCCAGTTCTTAAGAGGAGCATCATATTCATCCATGAGTCCAGACACAAAGGAAAAACCCACTTGGTTCACTGGTGAGAATACAAAATATTTGAATATTTAATTAAACCCAGGCCGACTTGTTTTCAATATTGAAAAATACCAACAAAAGAAAATCACAAAAAAATCTGAATTGGAACAATTTAACAATGTTGATTGTATTGAAAGTTTTTCCCGATTGCTAACAAGCATCGGTCAATACTGAAGTCACATTATCAAAACTCTTCACACAATCTGCGAAACGGAAGTGTATGTGAACCAAACTGGGAATCATTTCTCATTGCCTTCACACAAAATGCATTCAATGAACACATTCTCCAAAATCCATGAACTCTTTTCTCATTCATACTCCACCACCTGCAAAACAATATATTCGCAGCACATGTTTTTTCAAATGGTTACACACTGTTCCCAAAACTGTTAAAAACACATTCAAAACAGAATGATGGCAACTGTTGTGCATTTCTGCAGTAACCAGATTGAAATATATAGAAAATGCTAGCAGAATATTTAATCATTCCAAACACAGTTGATTGCAGTTTCAGCTGAAACCTACCCAAGTGTTGTACACTGTACCCTTTGAGAGAAACGGTGAACGTGTGAAAGAACTACAGTATCAATATACTGTATCCAGGTAAGATGTCTGTTTAATAACCAGACAGGCGTTATACACATCCACGCATAATGTAAAGTACTGTAAAATTGTGGATTTACTGTTTTTTAGAGAGTAATGGAGATGGAAGCCGGTCAAACTGTACATAAATTCATCTTTGTGGATAAAGCTGGATTCAACCTGGCAAAAACACGCCGCAGGGGAAGAATTGTGATTGGTCAGAGAGCCACCATGGATGGCCCAGGCCAGAGAGGAGCTAACATCCCAATATGTGCAGCACTGTCCAATGATGGTTTGCTGTTACACAAACCACTCATTGGCCCCTACAATACAGAGGCTAGTGATTATACTATACTTGTTGATGTTTGTGTGTTATTATTGCAGACCTGGAATTTTGGTAGATTAGTTTTTTTTATTTTATTTATTTTTTTATTATTTTTTCATTTTTATTTTTCAAAAGTATAATTTACTATAATCAAAGATATAGAAAAAATAAAGGATATTCCTTCAAATTGCTGCATTTCTGATTCACTCTTGTTCCGTATATATTAGTACAGTAAATAAAGCGAGGTGTTTTTCTTATTTTATAATCAAATACTGATTAATGTGAAAAATAATTTAAGAAAAAGATAAAAGTCTGTCATTTATGTAATGATCCCTGTTGTTAGTGTTTTTTAGGTCAGTGGGTTATGAGTGACAATGTCTGTTTCTGAGTGAGAATTTTTGCCAATGTTTTGGTTGAACGAGCTTATTTTGAGAAATGTATGAAATGTTTTGGTGGTTTTAGTGAGTTTTGGAGGTGAGATTAACTTTTTGGCCAAGATGCATGTTAGAAATGCAGATTGTGTGAAGAGTTTTACAATTTTGGTTTCAGTATTGACCGATGCTTGTTAGCAATCGGGAAAAACTGTAATGAACTGAAAAGCTGATAAAAGACAGATAAAATAAACATGAATGCATTACATTTAGAAAGTACATTTAAAGAAATATAAAACTCTGTTTGGGAATGTATGATTGGTGATTGATTTCATGCACTGTTGACATTTCTGGAACTGATGTGTTCCCAGTGTGGCTGGTGTGTCCTGTGGTGTTACACTGATGGTGGCCGACATCGTGACCGTCACTGGACTGGGCCGGGTGGAAGCGTTAGCTACGTTGAGGATGGTATAACCATGTGCCGGACCTAACATAGGGTTCATATGCCAGATAGAAGACTTTGAGACCCAAGAGGTGGCACGGGTCAGGTACACTTCACCTCTCTCTCTCTCGCCCTCTCTCTCTCTCACGTGAAATTCTCTCTATCTTTCCTTTTCTGCTATTTATCTCCTTTGACAATCTGTTCTTATGTTCTATGCTCACTATAGGATATGGTTCAAGGACTGATTTAAGAGGGACCATTAATCCATGAAGAGATTGAAGGCCTTCTTTTGCCATAGTCTCAGGTCATCAGCGAGTCCACAACAGCAGCCATAGCAGCCAGAGCTCTGCTATCTACCAGCAACATGTCTCTTTCCTGATTAGCCCACCCACAGTGGACACCTGTCATTCACCCAATGCCAAGCAAATCATTGTCTCACCAATAGGTGGGACTTGAGTTCCGTATTCAGATGTATTCAGGTTAGAGTCCGAACATCTGAAAATGTACCAACTTTTCACCCTAAGACATCATGTACCCAATTTATTGGCAAAATGCACAGGTTGTCATGAGGGGATTTCTCAGTGGTCTCTGTGTGACTACGGTCTTGGTCTCCCTTTCCCCAACTGTCACAGTGACAAGCAAGAGCAATCAAGCAAAACGCACAAGAAACATACATTAAAACCATATATTACCTACACACATATAAAGAGTAAATCTCTCAATTCTATCATCTTCCCCACAACCTTCTACACACACACTATCTTTTCAAGTTGTGTATGTATGTAGGTGGTTGATGTTTGATATGAAAAAAACATTTTTACTTTCTTTGCATATCAGGTGTAAATAAGGTATTGTGGTATGTTAGTAAGTCTGAATATTAAATTTTTTTATGTGGTCAGTGATGATTTGAAATTTTGACCACATTTTATGAACCGTTTCATACACTTGAAACCTTGAAGTTCTTCTCCTATGCGACAATTTCTAATTTCACAACAAATAACGTCACACAATCTGACTCTTATATGTAAACATTTTTATTGTATCATATTTTTTGAAACAATGTTACAACAATATTTCCTGATTAAGCAAGTGTACTTGTGTAGTTCTTGTGCATGATTTTTTTTATTTTAGGATGTTGTAGTGAAAAAGCTAAACATTTATAAATGATTACAATTATTTTAAAAAAAGACTACTTCACAAAAATAATTATGAGTCTTTTAGGAATAGAAATGTCTGATATGTGCTGGCTGGGATGCGATTACACCACAAAATGTTAGGCTTAGAGTTTCATCAGACCAGTGAAGATTAACTGAGTATGAATGGACTTCAGAAATATTGAGACATCTATGTTAACATGTTAAAAATAGATGAATGGGGATTTTCTTTTATATGCAAGTTTGCATTTTATGTAACTTGCCTGGAATTTCCTGTAAGAGACTTAGTTGAGAACTATAGAGTTTATGAATCTGTAGATTACCATATTAACCATATATTGGAGTTTTTTCTCCAATATATAGCTATGCATGTTTCTTGACACAAAAGCAAAAGAACTGATACAGTGATATGCAGCACTGCATTTTGATTGCCCTGCATAAGAGAGCTTTATTGTATATTACAGACCATGTCATATAAAAATAATTTTAAATGTATACTCTTTCCATGTGTACCGTCGTATAGTTAGCCTACACCAACAACCACAGTTGTATTTTCATTTTATCTCCACAAGAAGGCAATCTTCTTTATTTCAATATTAATTAGCCTATGACTAGCCTGCGACTTAGCCCCGTTGAATTCAACCTAGGTAGCATACTGTAGATTGAAAAATAGGCTAATATGCTGAAAATAAGAGTCTCTTAGCTTTCCGTTACAGGATGTTATTTACCTATATCAATGGTTCATAACATTTCAATGAATTGTTTTGTTCTCCTGTGAGCAGATTGTCCCACTTTCCAGGGTTGCGGGTGTCTCTGTGCGACTGACGCTCTTAAGGGTTTCCCCTGCTGTTTACGGGAGGCACTCGCATGATAAGGTTCACAGAATGTAGCAGGTGCAGCACAGCATATCGCCCCGCCCCGCCCCCGTCAACTATGATTTAAGTTGAGTTGTCACGCTGCGTTATGATCTTTCGAGACTGATTGATTCCAAAACTTAAAGGGGTTTCGAGTTTCAGAGGTAAGTACACTTGCTCTGTTCCCGCTAATATGTAAGGCAACCTGCATCAAAAGATACATGCACTTAAACATTTTCGAAATGGAACGTATTCTTAAGTTATTTTAGTACAGTTTGTATAATTGGTCTGTACGTTTCTTGGTCTGCTTGCTCTGCAAGCAATTTGACAAAAATGACTAAAATTGACCCTAATACCTCTGCAGATATTTTAGGCAAATTATTTTTCTGGACATTTGTAGAGAACATGTCTGAATGTCTATAATATTTACCACTATAGCAAACTGTCCTGGCCTTGCACGTGTAACTTGACTATAGAGATGAACGAGTCGGACTACAGCCTATCTTCGGCGAGCTGTGGGAACGGAAAGCTCCGCTCGTGGCTGATCGAGCAGGTGGATACTGGGAAGTACCCAGGTCTGGTCTGGGAAAACGACGACAAGAGCATCTTTAGGATACCGTGGAAGCACGCGGGAAAACAAGACTACAACAGGGACGAGGACGCGGCTCTCTTCAAGGTACGCTACTGTGCGGTAACCTACAGAGCGCCGAACGGAATTCTGCATTGCTTATGTGAGAGAAGACTATTAGCTGTATAAAATTTGCAAACATATTGGAATGTGCCTGTATTGGTTGCACACAGTACAATTACAGCAATTATGAGTTCAGGTCGTGCGCTTTGGGAAGGTTTAGGTGCCACAGGACTCCAACTCACGCACAACTGCGCCTGTTATTCGTTACCCATGCGTCCGTTTTCTGTCAATTTCCTACAGGCTTGGGCGTTGTTTAAAGGCAAGTTTCGAGAGGGCATCGACAAACCGGACCCGCCGACTTGGAAGACGCGCCTACGGTGCGCGCTCAACAAAAGTAACGATTTCGAGGAGCTCGTGGATCGGAGTCAGCTGGACATCTCAGATCCTTACAAAGTCTATCGTATCATACCGGAGGGCGCTAAGAAACGTCAGTTGCATTTACGTTGCATTTGCATGGTATATAATAGCCTACGTGTCGGTTTGTGATTAAATACGCAGTTTATGAATAAATGAAAAATTATTAACATTTTTGAAAAATTATATATATATATATATATATATATATATATATATATATATATATATATATATATATATAATATATATATATATACATATGATGTAGAAGTTGTTGAATCCACTTTTAGTTACCTCATGTTTTGTATCATCACCACAATAAGTAGGAAACCCAGATGGCACCCAGTCACTGAATGCCCCAGCAGGTTTTGATAAGGGCCAATGATTATATGTGCAAATAACAGAAACAATAGAAACATTTCAGTATGCGGGAAAACCAGGCTGCCAAACCACAAAAGTAGTTCCCTCCATCTCACCCGCTTGATATTTAATATTTGTTCTTAACATTTATTCAACAGTCTTGATTTTTCCTGTGTAATTACCAACAATTATGTGTTTATCAATTAAGAGTGTGTTGAATGTCTGTGTGTGATTACTCAATGCAGTGTGTGTTTAAATTATTACTCCTTTGTAACAGATTTCTTGCTAACAGGATCCAAACAGGAGGAGGGAGGCAGCCCCCTGAGTCCGCTAAGCTACCCTCTGCACCCCCCCTACACGGCCCTGCAGCCGCCGGTAATTGTGACGCTCTGTGAACTTTCATCTCTTAGAGACTGTGTGTTTGTGTGAGCGAGAGAAAGACAGAGGGACGCTGGCAGGGAAGAGAGAACAGCTGCAACGTCATGAGATGACAGAAACGGAGCCCACGCGGTTGCACGTGAACACCCAGACGTGTGCTGGCGCATCACATTCCCTCAGTATCAGCGCCTTCCCGTTTGTGTCACCACATGTGGTGTGACAGGTCCTGTGTGCTGAGGGCCCGATGTGACCCGCCTCTCTGTCTTTGTAGATGCCTAGCTACATGCCCAGTGCAGAGCGAAGCTGGATGAGGGACTATATTCCTGACCAGGCCTCTCTTCCTGAACTGCCCTACGCCCAGGGTCCATACTCCTCCCGCAGCCTCCCCTGGGCCCAGGGGCCCAGCATGGACAACGGTAGGACTTT